>CAEFZX010017637.1:0-249599 GCA_903066825.1 Alfaro cultratus
AAAATGTAAACAAAATTTCACTTTTATTTTAATTCAGATTTTTAGCCTATTTTTAAAATGTAAACAAAATTTCACTTTTATTTTAATTCAGATTTTTAGCCTATTTTTAAAATGTAAACAAAATTTCACTTATTTTAATTCAAATTTTTAGCTTATTTTTTAAATGTAAACAAAATTCCAGTTTTATTTTAATTCAGATTTTTCTACAGAAGTCTTACATTTAAAGAAGAACCTGTAAAAAACAGAGATCGAAAGTAAAAAAAATCTGATTTTTTTTCTGAAAACGATTCTTTTTTTTTGCGTGGGCCCTTATACTACTGGATGATGTAACCGCAATGACACTTCTGTGTGAACGTCCCCAAACATACCACATGTGCAGAAGAAGAATGCTGACATCACATGTTTACAAAAGTAATAATGGATACTGCCGTCTATGGATCACTTTTAAATTTTATTCAGCAATGGCAGCCAACGGGATTGTCACAAAATCATAACAAGATGAACAAAGCTAGTAGATAGAAAGAAAGCAGTGCCGTTTTGTAAAGTGTTGACAGCAACTTTCTGTAGAGAAGTTTGTTTGGATGTGAAGTTAGAATCGGGAGTGGTGCAAATGTAATGTGATGTGCTTCAGTGGAATAGAAGTCATTCATAAT
The DNA here is from genome assembly GCA_903066825.1 of Alfaro cultratus. Classification (NCBI taxonomy): domain Eukaryota; kingdom Metazoa; phylum Chordata; class Actinopteri; order Cyprinodontiformes; family Poeciliidae; genus Alfaro; species Alfaro cultratus. The sequence continues at coordinate 654 of CAEFZX010017637.1, forward strand.
TCCATAATTATGGAATTAGTTATGTCCGATCTGACTTCTCCTGGTGCAAAATTATGCTACATGTCTCACGTCAGTGACGTAAAAGTCAAATAAAACTTGATATGACCGTTCAGACAGCCGACTCTTTGAAAACAATCAGACACGTATCCGTTTTAGTATCACATCGGATTTTTTCGGGGCGAAAAAAATATTAATTGGGAAATTCAAATTGCCATAAAAAGTGAGATTAAGAATAAGTGCAAAACAAAAAGTCTGATTTGTTTGGCATTCGCCTGCTGTGTTAACATAGCCATATGTAGCTGGAGCATATAATGGATCTGCTGTGTTACTCCTAACAACTCACATCATAATTTCTGTTTTTCAACAATAACTGTGCTGTGGTTATTTTTGAACATCTCCCATACAGCATGGCTCACTTCACTGTCATTTTCTGTGCTAATAATGGAATCCGAAAAGAAAACAGCAACTGACAGCAATCACAGTGAAACAAATCTTCATTCTTGCCATGTGGCCCCAATTTTCTGCCTATTTACCTTCTTTTGCATCACTTTTTCACTAGTAGACACACTCACAAAAAAAAAAGCATCAAAGTCAAACTAACAGGTACCAGACCAGATGAAAAATCGTTTCATCAGCTGAGACCCAGAACTTTTTATAATCTACAAAAAGTTCTGGATTCAATATTTTGGACCGAGTTACATTGAATTGCAAAGCTTAAATAAATCTGCAACATGGATAGTTGAATACCTCCTGGCAGAGATCCTGTGCTTGTACTGTCAGAGGTGAGGTGGGACTGATCCTGCTTGTCTGCTGGGACAGAACGCTGTAGATTGTGTAGGCATTCCTGAATTCCTCCTTAGCAAGGAGTTGCATTATCACTTTCACATCCTGCTGGCTCCGAGAGTCACTCAGGCTGTGCTGGATCCACTTCAGAACCTGTAGTAGTTCATCCAGTTCTGACAAACAGGTACAGAGAAAGGTACCAGATGATGTTTGGAGAAACAGAATAAAAACAAAAATCAGAAATAACGAGATATCTATAAAAATATTTTCTACAAGTAAAATAATAGAGTGACATCCAGTTTAATTGTATCGGGGGTCTAGTTGAGTTTGATTATAAAACTGTTATTTACAGAACATCTATTTTACACAGATCCATATTTTAGAAATATATTGTGAATCAAAATGTGACTTAGGCTAACATTTGAATCCAATGATGCTTGCGTTAGACTCTAGTCATCCAGATATCTTCTCACATGTTTTCTGATAAAGCTTTAGTGCAAAATTAACAAACTTTAGGTTTAAAATTAGCTACTTTAGGAGCAAGGCAAGTTTATTTAAGTTTGCTTTAAGAGTAAAAGCAAATTAAAACTGTCGATGAATTGATCAATCAGCTAAAGAAAGAAATTAGCCAGTTCTCTCCTATTTCAATCTCAGCGATCAAATGAGCATGTGTCATTGTTATTAACTAGAAACTTCCCCCATTTTCAGTCTATAAGGGCATCAATTATCAGCATGTACTTTTTCCAGTTTAATAAAAAGTAGGAAAAAGTAATAAATTAACAAAGGTAGTGTTCCTTCTGGATTTAAAAGTACAATCTCTATGACAGAACGTGCAGTGGATTTGTTACTTTTATAGTTAATGTTAAGACCAAAAAAATTAGATTTTCTAGAAAGTTAGATGGTTATATCAGTATTTCCAGTTCAGAAGCTTAAAAGACTTTATACCAGTGCTGCCCAAAGTCTGTCCTCGAGGTCCGGCATCCTGCATGTTTTAGTTCTCTCTGTGGTTTAACACACCTGGATCAAATGATAGCTCATTAGAAGCCCTAAGAAGAACATTGACATGATGAGAAGGTTGTTATTACCACCAGGGAGAGAACTGAAACATGTGTATCATGCAGGAAGCCGGCCCTTGAGGACTGACTTTGGGCACCACTGCTTTACACAGTTGAATATACGTATGTTGAATATTCTTCCAGTACGTTTTTAAAATAAATTTAAGAATTTACACCAGATTCTTTCAAAACTTTTTGTTCTTTATTATATTGAAAAAAACCAAGGTTAGCTGTTAAATGACTTGATTATTTAGTGAGAATCTAAGCTGCTTCTCATCAAATTATCGCCCTATTAAACCATAAAAAGAGACATTCATGAAAAAAGCATTGGAGTGGCTCAACCTAAAAGGTTATTCCTAAATATATGACTCATCCATCCTTTATTGTCCTAGAACAATGTGGTTTAAAAAAAGAGTGGGAATCTCAGATAGCCAATAAAACACAGACCCTCTCCCCCGCCTGTGCTCTGCCTTTTCACTGGTTATTGTTTTGACTCCTTTTGTATTCACAGATTTTTTGTAAAGCCTCTATTCTTCCCTGACCTGCATGACTCTTTTCCTTTCAACCCTTCCTTCCTCCATTTAACCTCTACAACCCTCTTGAAAACATCTCAATAATCACTGCTGCTCTAACTTACGGTACTCACCCACCACAGGATCTAGGCAGGTCACTTTATTGGTAGACTTTTCCTTCCCCTCAAAGGTGGGATTGTCAATGCCGATCTTTGGGTTCTGTGACAGCTTCTTGAGTCTCAGCGAAGCATTGGGATCGATGTCATGCCTCCCCTTGCCATCCTCCTCCCTCCGCTTCCTCAGCTCCTCCTGGTAATGCTGGATCCTCTCCATGTGGGAGCTGCAGTGTGGAGATTTGTTGAGGCTACCTTCCTGCCCCGGACAGTCCACAGCCCGCTCCCTGTGGCTCATGGCCAGAGCGGAGGCTTCTTGCACATAACCATTTGTACGGGATGCAATCATCCCTATTGTACCAGGGTACAGTTCAAACCACCCCAGCCTTTCCTGAGGTCTGCTGGAGCTTTATGAGGAACTACTGCTGAACTTAAAAGTCACAAGACCCCCATTGTGGAATATTGTCCTTTTGTTCTGTTCCTGTGATATCCTGGTATACAAACACAGAAAAAGATATTTGCTTGAACACAGTTTACACAACACATTCAGACTGAAACTTCAGGAATGCATTGCTAAGTAAGTAATTAAGGTTTATTTAAAAAAGGCTGCTACAACCTTTCTCTCTCTAACTTAAGCATGAAGACATTTTTCTGAAAATCAGATTGGTATTCATTAAATGTTTTATGTTGAAACTCAAACGGTAAGCCACAAATGTTTCTATATTTTCTTTATTTGGATGAGAGGAGTCCAACTTTTATGAAAAGGTCTGATGGAAGCATATTTAAAAAGCGAGGCAAGCCTAATGCAAGGGTCGATCAGATTGAAAACGTTTAAAAACAGAAATGGTTGGGCAGATATCGGCTGTGTTTGAAGAGGATTCAATGTTTTCTAGAATGCTGTTGATGTCCTAAAAAGAGCATGTGTTAATTTTGATTAAATTTTTACGCGTAAATTGTTTTTAAATGCAATTAATCACATTTTTATATACCTGCAAAAGTCTCGAGCCAAATCTTTGCATTTATGTGTTTATAGTACACCTGTGGCACACAAGCAACATCCACAACAGCAATAAACAAAAAATGATGCTCCTTTTGGCTCTGTAGGGGTTAAATTACAGACCCTCTAATTAACTTGATTAAAAATTTGAATAAAGTCCCACAACTAATTAAGATCAAGCCTTACTCCCATTTGCTCTTATTTGTCCACTAGTCAAGGTAAGAACAGACAGTGCTTTCTGGCCTCCATCACATTTAATTCGCTCCTATGTAGCCTTATCCTTGTTTTGCCATGCTTGTTCCCAACTATCTACCACATTGTAGTTATCACTACTTGACTGACCACTGTTGTGACTTTTATAGATTATGGCCTATTTTGAAGGATACTACACACAAATCTGGATTTGAGAGTCTGACTAAGGCACGTTGATGTGTGGCTTCTGTTAGGTCAATTTGTGCAAAGAAGAAGAAAACAGAATTATCTTGCGATTGGTTAGCTCATGTGCCAAAATCACTAACATTCCCCAAAATTAAATGGCCTCATTTTACACCAAGTCTTTAGAGCTAATAACGTTGGGTACGTCTGTCACCGCGTCTACTAAACCTCTCCCCTACAGAGGCATTTAGCAGTATTTAGTGTGGCCAGGTACTGCTGACAAACAGCAGAGACTGCCAGGAGGCCATCTGTTCTTGTGGGCTTACTTAAGCTTGGGATTTCGGTGGCCAAAGACGGACTGGGAGGGATGCTGCAAAGGGAGAGAGAGAGAGAAATCCGCCAAGGTAGAAGAGTAGCACATGTGACACCGACATAAACACACTGCAAAGAACAATTTGGGCCAAAAACAATGAGTCCTGTGCAGAATTTCAGAAATTATAATAAATGTTTGTGAAATACAATAAGAAATTGTCATGCCAACTAGTATCAAAAGGTGTATGGAATGAAATAACAAAAGCTAATAAAAATGTAAATAAAATCAGTTTGCCTGAGCTCATACAAGACTACACATTTTAGTCTTGTATGAGACTAAAAAAATCATATCCAGGCACGTTTCTCACATGCCTTTGGCATCAGGCATGTGGGAAACAAGGCAAAACACATGGGAAAAGGTGCTCTCATTATCCGAGACCAGAATCAAATGACAAACTTTTAAATTCCTAATATAAACCACTGTTTTTATTCACCTTATTTACATGCAATTTATAAGAACAGCACAAAAAAAAAAAAAAAAGTCAAAACAAGCTATTTAGAAGTACTTAACTTGATCATATTTGTGATTACTTTAGATTATTTTGGAATTGTTAACCTTACTCTTTTTATAAAGTTTATTTTAAGAATACTAATTTCCAGTGTTTTCCTCCTAATACATAGTATTGTGTATTCATCTGTTTTATGTTACTGTTCATTTTTCTTAGTTTGATCATCTCCAGTTTTTCTTTCCGTTTGCTTTCAATCTCTGTAAAACACTGTTACACGTTTTGATTGATTTATTAAATAATGTTGATCTCTTTGTAAAACATAACGTAAATAAGAAACGTAATGACATACCAGCAGAGAGAGGTTAAAAATTAAAATCGATGGAAAAAATAATAGTTATAGAATGATAACTGACATCATCTATAATACTGTTATTAATTTTATTAAAAGTAGGCTGTGTAAACAATCATTACTATGAGAGAAGAAACTAAACTTTGACATCACAATAATTTTCAAGTTTTTTTATACTCTTTTATACCCTTCGAGTTCTTGTGACAAACTTTCTATTCTTGTAATATTGCTTCATCTGAAATTGTTCTGTGCTTTAACAACTAGTTGCCTGTTGGAGTAATTGTTATAAAATACGACCTGAGGTAAACTTATATTTTGGGCGGCATATAAAAACACTCACTGAAAGAAGCTGATAAGCTGTTTGTCTTGAACGTATGTTTAGATTTATTTTTATTGTTCTGCGCCAGCGTGGGACCTAGCATAGCGGAGGAGACCTAGCATTGTCCCGCTAACTCTGCACGACAGGACGGCAGTTGTCCCGTAAAGATGGTTAAGTTTGGCTTACTCACCTCCTGAATACCAGCGAGTTTCTTGAGCTTGTAGTAAGATAAAGTCGTTGTTTAATTGTCCGGCTTTATTCATGCAGAGATAAACTGAGAAACGTCCTCAACTTCCTACTCAGTCTGAACGGGACGCGTCCAACGGCTACGAGCACAAACAGGACATTTGTGGCTGCTGCCGTTGGTGGAGCTGCGCCGGTTGTTGTGAGTCGTTTCCTTGGCAACACCATAGCACCACAGCGCCTCCTCCAGGTCAACTACGTAATAACCCCGCTTTGTTTAAAAAGAAGAAGAAAAAAAAAAGAGATTACAATTTAAATGACAAATACCTCATACCATAAAATTTCGTTTTTGAAAAAGAAGCAAATTAAACATAAACAAAATAAATAATATGGTGGTTATATTGCAAATGCTTAGATAAAGCAAACACTGCTTTATCTAAGCAGTGTTTAGATAAAGACTAAACACTGAAAAATGGCAGACATTTTTCTTTTTTATTAAAAGTTAATATATATGTGCATATATTCACTGAGGAAATTAATCTATATTTCACCAATTAGATTAATTTCATCAGGCCTGCTTTAGTCACATCACTTTATTTTTCTTTTTATCTCAATTGCTCAGTATATTCAAGAATATTAGACACACATGGTTTCCTATAATACATAAAGACTTGGTTCACTTGGTAGTGTAAAAGAATTCCTCTTCATTTCTGACTGTCATCATCTTATTGATTCTCTTACATGTTCCCCATTTTTATTCATCATCATAGTCAAATGTCTGCTTTCTTGTCATGACATTATTAACAATCTCCACCTAATGGGATGTGCTGTCATTTCATCTGGCAAGGAAGAGGTGAGGTGAAATAGTCTAATCTTAGGCCACTTCTTGGGGGGGGAAAAAAGAAAATGGAAGAAGACCAGAGCTGCCTTTTACCCCAGTTGCATTTTGTTGTTAGAGTAATCTTTTCTGACAGCTCTCCTTTCAACCTCTTTTCCTTGTGAGACTCATTCTTGCCAGTTTTTGATTCTTAAATACTTTCTTTCCCGAAAAGAAAGGTTCATGTGGTTTGTAGCTATTCATTTCAGTGCAGCTCAATTATGAAAAAAAAAAAGATGACAAAAATGTAATTTAGTCAATCTTTAAGAAAATGACTTTCAAAAATATTCACAGATCCTCTTAAGTTTGGCATCAGGCATGTGGAAAACACAGCAAAACACATGAGAAAAGGTGCTCTCAATATCTGAGACCAAAATCAAACTTTCTGGCTAACATTACTTGTAGATGAAAGCTAAGACTGCACTGCAGTAATCAAAACTATAGCAAAATGTGGAGACCCTACCAGGAACAAAGAGCTTGGTCTGAGTAAATGGGAGAATGTACCCAGAAAATACAGTACAGTTCTGAGAGAACAGCTGTTGAAGACTTCAAATTGGAGGAGAGGTTAACCTTCCAGCAGGGCACCAACCATAAACAACACTGAACAGACAACCTTATCTACAGTGAGAATTTTATAACATAAATAGCTCGATGCAATTGGCTAGGCTTCCTTTAATAGACAACATTTTACAAAATGGCATTATAAATAGAAATTTATAGAATTAAAAGTAACAGTCCACCAAAGATGCATACTTTTCACTAAACAGTTATGAACTACTTTTGTGGGTGGTTTGCTGTTGGAAGGTCTAAGATGGTCCCTAGTATTAATTTTCACAGCTCCGTTCCTTATGGGCAATATAGGTTTGCCCTTACTGGGTTCCAGTGAAATCCTCTTTTGCAAATTGGCAGTACAATGTTTCTCAAGAAGGTGATACGAGGCACACGGGCTAGCTGCATGTTCATTACCTCTGACAGACCCTTTCCACGTACAGGTGGTTACCTGTCTGATCCTGCCAGTACCATTACCTTGTCTTAAAAAGTAAGCCATTCAGTTCTAAGAACACATAATTGGGACAGTGATGCTCCAAATGACTGTTTGTGGGCCATTTGATTACTACGTTCTTACTTCAACAGCTATTACTGCCTATAATCTAGTGCTGATCTCATGTTATGGGTGGAGTCATCAGACTGAAAACTGTGTGTGTCCCTTCACTTTTTGCTGACTTTAAAAAGCCTTGAAACTATTCCTGGCCCTCATTTATATGCTTTCCTTATTAATATGTATGTTACATGCCTGCCAAAGAAACAGACTGTATCAGGGTTTAATTCTGATAAGGCAGCCTTCAAACCAACAACCACATTAATGGCAGGCACATAAAATATCATCCTGACTTGGGGATCAGTGACGGAAAATGTCCCTTTCACACACATTCCTTCACGCAGCCACAACTTGCTCACACCAGGATCAACACTCCAGTATTATCTCAGCTTAAGAGTTTAGCCAAAGAGGATTCTTATCTTAAAGTAAAAAGGTTTACATCTGGTTTAAATATTGGCTGATACTTTAAGCTAAGAGGTTGTATGTTCTCCCTACAAGGATGTTTTCCTGGCGCTTTGACGTCCTCTAACAGATCAAAAACAGATATTAACACTCCTCTCTCAAACCACCCTGCAGCCCATTAACTTCACAAAATGTGCACATTGCTGTCTTCAGACTAGTTAAAATGCACTGGGACAATATGCTTAGAAGGTATCCGTCTTAATTTCTCAGATACTGCAGCCACTCAGTGTTCTTCTGCGTTTCCATTTCTCCATCTGTGGACTGAGTTGAGTGTTTTCTTGAAATTCAGGATGCCTCCGGTTAGAATCTCCACAGATTTGAAGTGCTTTCTGATGTATTTGTGTGCCCTGCCCTTCGCTTATGTCCCTTGGGGACCTGTTTGGGTTCATGCTGAATTCTGCAACATAAAACCAAAAAGGTCCCTGCAGGAATAGGGACTTTAGCCAATGAATGAACAATGAATCCCATTAAATCTATGCTCTTTTCTCTTGTCCCACCATGGGAAGTAGTTTTGGCTTAGGGTTTCTATGTTTCTAATGTGTAACGTTACTCTTTCCTGGATGTTCTCTTAGCTAGGTGCTTCTGTGTTTAGCTGTGTTTCTTTCTGGGATGGAGTCACTGGTCACATTCTCTGTTTTGATTGTCTTTCAAACAAAAAGCAAAGAAAATACTCTTGGTCCAGTAGCAGCTTTCCTGGTTGCAATTATGGACGTACTTATTCGTACTGTGTATCTTGGTATTTCTTTTCATATAAAGTAGCCAAGACTCAATGTTTTGGTGCTCATCTGTATCTTTCCTATATGATCAAGCTATTGATGCCATTATCTCTGTGTTCTGTTGGCTTTTCTTTCCTGTAGAAAGCACACTTAGCCAGTGATTCTGCATCTCTTTCTTGGAAACATTGACTAAGCTGTTCATGTCATTAAGTATGTGTTGTCTTTGGTTTTAATTTCCCATCGAAAGTACTCATTGCACCGTCATTTTTTCTTTGATAGAGCAACTTAGTTACCATGAAGGATTACTTCAAAATCAACCACTTATTGCAGTCATATACGCTTTCTCAGATATATACCTTTTTACCAGTTTCATTACAGATCAATTGCATCTTCGTTAGACTCTCCCTGTTGATAACCCAAAATGTATTAGATGTAAAACCTTTGGCACCAATGACAAAAACCTCCCACATTTTCCATAGATATATTTTATTAAAAAACAAAAGCCAACAAGAACCCTTTTTTACATAATGATCAAGGATTTTTATTATCTTAGTCTCTTTCATCAGTTTCATATCATTACAGAAAATGTTATTGTACAGCGTTGATCAATGTCTCCTCATTGCTTAATAATTTCCTTAGGAGTGCTGGTCACATATATCTGTACAATATGGTTATTTTTTTCTGTACATTTCTTGTGAAGTTGGTTAAAAAGGCTGTCAGCACTTAAAGAAGCTGTTTCTTTTCTTTAATCTTTTTCTTAAATAGTTGATCAAAAAGAGAAAAAAAACAAAAAAACAAAAATGATAATTTCTCCCCGGCTCAGCTTGTCACCTTGGTGGGGTTTGGAGTTTAAGTGAATATAAGGAAGCTTCAGGGTCTGGGCCTGGCTGGCGTGGGTGTGCCCCTAATACCCCAACCCACCCTCCACCCTCCTACCCACCCCACACACACACTCACACACCTCACCCTCCCGATATCGCCTCCTTCCTGTCCAGGCATTTGGCACTGCGCACATAAACAAGACTCACAAGATAAACAACAAGCAAAGCTCTTTGTGAAGCCATTATGATGCATACTAATGAGGGAAAAAACAGAAGTGTCACCTTGATGGGCCCTCAGAGGAGGAGGTGGCCTTGATATGCAGCCTCTTTCCTCTAAACTGAGCACCGTAGGAAATCTGGAGCTTTCCATGTTTTCTTCACTTTCAAAAAACAGATTTTTTTTTTTCCACTAAAGATGAGAAAATAATAATTTTATTTATTTTTTTTGTCCTGGCAGGCACCTACAGCGGTCTATTAAAATGCTACTGCTATAGATAAGGTCTAGCATTGAACACACAAAGCAATTGCAATGAAAGGAACAAAGTTGCCTTAATATAATAATGATAAGAAGAATAATGATAATAATAATAAGAATAATAATCATAATAATATATTACAGAATAAATCTCTTTTTATAATTAGATTTTTTTTCATTAAAAGTTATATTTTCTTTGTTTGAAATACTATAATCTTTTTAAATTATTTTTTTAAATATGTATCTAGGTTGTGATCAAGATGTTGACTATACCTCAACGTTATCCAAATCAATAAAAACTAGCTGTGCCGTTGCATATTACAGAATAGTCAATGATATGTGGACATGCACCGTGAACCACCCATTCCAACGCTCGCTATATGTGATGTCGTCCGGCGTCCCCCTCTGATGACATCATAGCCGTCCAATGACCATGACATCGACCACCTCGCCCTTGTGCAGCTCCACGTATTGCTCTGTTTTTGGAGGTAGCATCAGGAGCCCGTTGGCACTGCGCATGCTCATCAGTCTGCTGCTCACCTGGTTCCCTGCGAGGAAACCATAAACAGAGAGCTTGTACTTATTTACATTTCGTTATTTACACTGGATGAGAAGAAAGCCATCGTTGAAAGAAAGCAAAAAGATGCACAGTTTGAGTTCGCCTTAGCTTACAGCTTTTTACTTTACATTTACTTGTCAGTACTTTAAACACTGACAAGGTAGTTTGTTACTACTTTCTCTATTTCAAAAAAGTTTCTGTCGCTCTTAAAAATAAATGTTTGCTGCTTTACGTTGTTGTACCTGTGCTCTGTGCCCAAGGCAGAGGCTCCTGGTGATGCCACGTCAAAATGCAGCGGTGATATTCAGGACGAGGGTCCAGCTTCACATCACATGACAACTAAATAGTAAACAAACATACAAGTTAAAGCTTTATTAAACCCCTGCAAAGATATAAATGTAGGGCATATTATAAAATTCCTCTTTATTTTTCTTAAAGTACTGTCTATTTTACACTTTTTAGGTAGTTTGCTAGAACTCAGTGCTTTTTCAAGCCTCATGACACAGACAAAAAATAAAATGTCGGGATTTAATGCAAATCCACCAATGTGGAATGTCTCAATTTTTAACTGTCACAGATTAATTAACCAGCTAACATGAGATTGTTATGCTTGTGTTGCTGAGTAAAGAGCACAGTGACAATAATGGCGTAATATTCTGCACAATAAAAACTTGACAATGACAATTTATTCTAAAGTCCATATCAAAATTTAAATAAAGCATAAGTAATATAATTGCACCAATAAGAATCAATATAATCTAATAGTTTTGGAGCAGCTTCCATTTAAGAAAGACCAATTACATCATGTTATAGATTCTTGTCTTTAATTTTTTGTGTAAAAACAATATTGATATATATTTATTATCATTAAAGGTATTTTTTGTTATTTGTGTCTTATTATGCCAGAGGAATCTCATCCTGGCTCATTTTTAAAATTTATACCTAAAATTATTAAGTCTACAAGGTGTATTGGCCAAGACAAGAACAGCTGAAGACAGCACTAAAATATGCCACATGGATAAAAAGACCAGAGGTCAATAAAATATAGTTGCCTCATTGAGTCTGTTTTGCAAGGGTAAAGATTTAATCTAAATTTGATGCTATCCGCTTGGGAAAATTGCCCGAATGCAGCTATGCTTTAAGACCATTAATTTCTTTACAGCAAAAGTGACTTGATTTCTAACTGCGTTATAATTGCAATTGATGTAGAGGTGCATGCTGGATGGCACCCACCATGGCAGGCAACCAAATCCTTTACTTGTTAGCACTTGATGGGGGACATAAGCTTAGCCTGCTCTGGGTGCATGATATTCTAGTGATTTCTTTTACCCACTCTGTGGTTACGAATATTCAAGACAGAGGATCAGGCCTTGGGGTTGCTGATGTCTTTGCCAAGTCACAGCAAAATGTTGTGGTCATAAAAATGTATCCAGAGGATGATGAAAACACAATTACTTGATGATTTAAGATGCAGCAAGACTTGAGTAGTTTTGTGCAAACATTGATTTTTATTTTTTTATTTATTTACAGTTTGATGCCTGTGCACTGAAAGCACAGCAATAAACCCAAGAGATTTTTTTGGCTTCCCTTATATGCTTTTTGAGTCCTACCCTCGCTTTGATGATGGTGGGCCTGGGGTCCAAAATACCCTGCATCTTCCTCAAAGCAGGGATGACAAAAAGATTACAGGTGACAACAGCGGACACGGGATTTCCTAGGACAGACGGGCGGACAGAGGGAGGAGGACGAGAGGAGAAAGCACAAAGAAAAATATCTGAGTAACGAGTCTGTGCGCACGGCTGGTAGAATCGCTCTTTCTCTCAACTTCACACACTACCTGGGAGGGCAAATATTAGTTTGCGAGCACCGTCTATGTCCAAGGTGGCAAATGTTGTTGGGAGACTGAAAAAAACAAATAATACAATGAAACAACAAATGTCATCGCAGAAAAATTAATTATGAAGAACACAAATGATTTAAACAGTCTCAATAATTAATCACATTCTGTTTGCTTTACCCTGGTTTCATGAAAACACGACCAAAATGGATCTGAGCATGAAGATCAATATCCAACACCTGCTTGAGGTAATCCTGAAAAATAAAATTAGAAGGCAAAATTATAAAATGCACATTTCTTAAACTTAAAAATGACATTGAAATCCAATGTCATTCTCTGTGCTTTAAAAGTAAAAAATGTCCAAATACTACTGAAATTTTGCATTTTCTTCTGCTATCTCGCTATCTACCACAAGGTGTCAGTAAAACAGCATTATTACCCCTCTTGTAACTGTACCTTCTCTCCCATGGACACTCCTCCTGAGGTGATGATGACATCAGCACGGCTGATGCCTTCATTCAGAGCGTTCAAAAGGTCATCTGGGCTGCAAGGCATAAAACAGAGAAACAAAAAATACACAAAAGCATTAACTACCTATTTATTTAAGAGAAAAAGTAAGTTACATGAAAAAAATCTGCAATGCATGATGTTTTTATATTTCATCATGTTACAGCATTAGTGCAGAAGATTTTTTCAGGATGCTGTGATTATATGCTATCATATAAACTATGTAGTAGAAGATAGGAGGTTTGGATAACTAGACACATTGCTATTTATGATGTCTTATCAAATTTTGTCTTCTTTTAACTTCACAATTATATGCAACTTTTTGCTGGTCTTTCACACAGGATCGAAATTAAATATTTGCTTACATAAATTGACAAAATCTGGAAAAGTTTAAGGGGTATAAATACATTTGCAGGCCATTTTATGAAAGAAGGCCTGGTACAGACTTAATGTGAACCTTACTTGTCCCCAACGATTCCCAGATTGATAGTGGGGTAGCCATGTTCCTGGATCGTGGCAAGCAGGGTGGAACGATTGCTGTCCCTAATTTTCCCAGGATGGAGGTCATCCTCTGGGTTCAGCAGCTACCAAGAAGCAATGCAGCACAACATGATAGGGATCATGTTTTGGAATGGAAATTAACAAAGTGGATAAAGAAGCAAGTAATTAACAGGGAGAGTATTTAATGACCCTTGTCGCGAATCCTTTTTGGTTACAAACAAAGACATGCTTTAGTATTTGGAGTGTGTGCAAAATAATTAGGTTCTGACTGAATAAAATGCCACAGGTGATGAACAATGTCTCATAAAACTGTAATACTATGTTTACAATGGTCATACAGTATGTCATTGGATAACGAGAATTACTCTACACTCAGAGTTGCAAGTCTTGTTGGGACACACACATAGCTGCAGATAATATAATTTGGGTCTGATTTGATGAAATGTGGAAAGTTAGACAGAAAAAGAACATTTAACTTTTTTATGTAGAGCAAGGTGTCTGTTTAGATCAGTTGATAGCAGGACCACTGTATGACATTTAATCAAAAATCTTCCTGTTTTAGCAAAGTCAGGATGACCAAAATGTATTAAATGAAAAAGTGTACATATTACTCTCTTTAAATTCAGAAATAATAATAAAAAAAATATATAGTATTTTGCAGAATTACCTTTTAAACTCTATGACAAGGTCAAACATTTTGGGCATGCTTCCTCAAGCTCCTCACAATAGCTTACTGTAAATTTGGTCCATTCCTCCTCAAACCTGGGGTAACTGGATAAGATCTGTAAGCTGGCTTTACCATCAGATTTTCTATGGAACTGAGATCAGAGTTTTGTGATGTCCACTCCAAAATCTTAAGACATGTTGTAACTATTTTGGCAGTATGATTAGGCCGGTTGTGTATTTAGAAGATCCATTTGGGCCAAATGTCTTGAAATGTTGCTGTAGTGTTTCCACTTATTGCTCTTTCTTCATGGTACAATCTATTTGTGAGAAGTGAACCAGTCCCTCCCGCAGAAAAACCAACATAACATGTCGCACGAAGGACTTTCAAAATAGGATGGAGTTTCAAGCTGCCTCTCTTATAATCTTTCTCTCATTAATCTGACATTAAGCAAAGAGAAATAACTTTAGTATTCCTAACTGACCTGAAACAGGAAAAGTTTAATCGGATTTAATGATAGTGAGAAAAAAAAAAGCTGTGTACCTCTTTATGAAGTGTGTCTATAAATATCAGCTTCACAAGTCAGAATTAATTTTACTGCATTAATATTCAAGAATGTACTCAAATTATTGGTTGTAAAATTAGAATCATTTTGTGAGTGAGTGAATAACATTAAATCTGAGCTCAACTTAATCCTCTTTTCTAACAGATAATCTGATGGGAAAGCTGATGAAGCAAATATGAAATCCATTTGCATAAAAATGTCAACATGGTTGTTTAATACCTGCTGATTTATACCCAGAATGTGATTTTCTGTGAAGGCTGTAAGGAACACATACTTTGGTCATAACTGAAACACTGATTATGTAGTTTTAGCTTTACCTCATTTCCTGTGGACATGACCGCCACAACAGGAAATTTCTGCACTTCCACCTCTGTGACCCCAACAGTGGCCAACAGGCCAATTTCAGAGGGGCCCATATGGGTGCCCTTCGCCAGCACACACTCCCCACGCTTGATGTCATGACCGATAGGCCTGTGGAGATGCAAACACTGAATTAAAAAAGCTGCAAAATCCCTGAATGATGTTGTAAGGCTGTTCTTACATTCTGTTCGAGACATGCTATACATTTCAGCATTCCTTTGGCCTCTGGCCGTAATTAGAATTAATGGATGTAAAGTAACAAGGTAGCAAAATGAACAGAAAACTTGAGAAAGAGTTTTCTATGTTACCAAGAACTGTTGAGGTGAAAATCACCCAGCAATGTTTATTAATATTCTGTGCAGAATATGACAATTTACCAAATTAGACACTTTTGCGCAGGTCAAAGCAGAGAAATCATAAACACTGAAGAAAGTGTGCGACTGTCTGGATCTTTGCTTCACCAGAAGTTATTTCTCCAGGGAAAAATCTTAAGGGTTTTAGCTGACACAAGTTTCCTCAAGAAAAGTTTGTAAACATTAAACCAAAACATAATATGACATAACCATCAGATGAACAAAGACATAAGATATTAGGCTGAAATAAAATTTGCCACATTTCACCCCCTTGGTTTTAGTTAAACTTAGTTTTATAATATCACATAGTAAAATTTGAATTAATACCCTATTTGGTTATGATAAAGTCCATGTTACATAATAATTACATGTAAATGTTGTTTATTAGAGTGCACCTTAAGGATAATAGGAATTTGTTTTTTGTCACAAAGGCCTTTCTGTTTTAGGCAAATTAAAATGTCAAATAAACAGGAAATGCAATCAGAACTTCTAATTTTTTCTGATTTTAACCAACCTGATGTCCTGTCCTGGACGAGCTTGTACTAGAATTCGAACCTCCAACTCCTCTGTTCCCTAAATAACAAATAAAATATCAGAAAAAAATACTGTTAAGCTACTGAAGCAGTGATGGGCGCCACGGTTCTCTGCCCAAGAACTGTCACTCACTGCCCGTAAAGCCAAAATCATCTCTAGGCTTGGTAACATCTAGTTCCACATTTCACTGTTGTTGGCCTTTGCTTTTTTGGTGGGTGAAATGCCACGCTTACATCTTCAGACTCGCGGAGGAGCTCGGTGTCTTCCACCTGGACGACAGCATCAGCACCGCAGGGGATGGGGGCCCCCGTCGTCACCCTCATCACCTGCCCGGGCATCACTGTGTGGGTGGGCTTCACACGCACATAGAAGGCAAATGAAACGACAACATGGACCAGCCAGAAAATAACTTATGTATTCCAAAAGTGGCCAAATAGATTCTGACAACAAGGAAATATGTCAGTAATGGTGGCAAATCTTTAAATCATATACAGCTCCATTGTCAACAGTTACTAAAACTATTTTTACACATAGTAAAGAAAGCTCCAATATGAACTTTTCTTTTAATTACACCCTGAAAGTTGTAATTTTAGTTATTTTACTCTGAGGAAAAAAAAACAACAAAAAAAAAACTTTCACCCCCAAGAAAACAGAACCATTTTTTTCCCAAATATTACTTTTTTAAAAGCACCTAAAAATGTTTAATTAGCAATCTATCAGCAAGGGCTCATTCAGGGAACCATTCACACAATAATTGCACATGTTTGTATGCTTAAAATTAAATTTTACAGAGGAAAAGATTACTTGAAGTCTAGGATTTTGGAGGGAGCAGAAAGGTTTAAAGTGGTGGCATTTAATGTGACATTTAGCATGGAGGGCAAAATAGACAAATTTCTAAAAAGAAGTTAGGCTGTATCTTAGTCTGAAAAACATTAAGATTTTATTCTTAGTGTGATTTTATTAGTTTAAACATGGAGAAAATAGATTGTTTTAAGCTGCGTTTATCCACCGATCACTGAACACAGAAATCTAAAATGCTGTCTAACCTTAAAAATAAATATTAGAATGTGGAATACAGTTTTTGTTACTTTCATAAAAATGTGTGAGTGAAGCAATGAGGAGTCAACTAAAAGGTGTGACTGCTTTCATACTCTTATGAAGCTATTACTGTCACATTTGTTGAGGAAAAAAGGTTCAAGTGGTCTTACTGTCTGATCAAAACATATCAAGTATAAAAAAAAATAAAGCTTTTCTGAGTTTAGAGTTTATCCTGCATTTAGAGGGGAAATTTCTTACTATGCAGAAAATACTGACGTGAAATGACAGCAAAGGCAATAAATCTGTTAGTCAAATATTTTATTTCCAAAGACAGAATGTGAGGATGTTGTTGTGAAAGCGTGACAAACCTGCTCTCCAGCTTGGGATTCTCCGATGATGAAGCGATCACCTGGGCCGTCAGCCGCTGACGAAAACAAGGTTTAAATAAATTAGACATGAGAGGAGATGAAAATGTTTGATTGGTTTAGTTACTGAAATGGACTTTTAGGTCAAGAAAGTAAAAACCGACAAATCCAATATCACATTAGCATGCTAAAATGAAAATATTCCAGATGTGAATGGATGGATCTTTTGGTAAATATCTATGTCTAATTTCTCATTTGATGCATTGTAGGTGATTTTTACATAACACATAAAATGAGCAAAGTTTGAAAAAGATAGAAGATTTTGTGCTGAGAGAAGAACAGCCCATCAGCCATAATTTATTGTCCCCACCTCTCACAGCATATCCATCCTTTACTGAAGCAGGAAAAGGTGGAAGGTTGTCTTTGGCATAAACGTCCTGAGCCAGGACTCGACCCATCCCATCTGCAGAGAAGAGAAAAGCAGAACATAGATGAGAGGCGAGGAGGAGAGGAAGATGGTGACAGATGGAGAGAAGCAGATGTGTAAAGGGTGAGACGGTGCATCCGATTTAGGCGAACACACAGGGTGACATGTGTGAGGTTTTCGTGCTTCGATTTTATTACATTGCTTCTGGTTGGAACTTAAACTTTAATGAAAGAGGATCAGAGACTCTCAAAACAAAACAGCTCAATGAAAGAAAGAAATGCAGGAAAAGAAATCACAGTATGAGTGGGCGAAGTAAAAAAGAAAAATCCAACAAAAATACTTCGAGATGCTCCATGGATAAATATAGCTCTTCTTTGAGCTTCATTGCTGTGATGATGTGGGTGTTTAATATGAAAGATCTAAGCTTTGATATCAACTGAAAAAAACCCAAAAAAAACATTATGCATATACATGCAAAGACGCCCACAGTCATGCAGATACTAAACACCAGTTATAACACGGTGTTGTAAGTGATTCATCCCAGCTGCAGATGAGGACCTGCAAGGTTCTGTCCAAGTCTTTAACAGTACTTCATCTGAGTAATTCTGTTGTTTCTTTTTTCACATTTCTTTCCAAGCTGCCACTTAAACAGCCTGTTGGAAACATATGCTGAGGCTGAGCTGAGGTTAAAAATAGAACAGAGGTGACGTCGTGCTGCAGCAGTTTGATAAGATGCTCTTTTCCCCAAAACATCTTTGATTGTGTGTCCATCTTGCTTTTTGGTCAGGTGACAGCAAAGCATAAAGCAACAAGCAGGAAAGCTAGAGCGCATTTTCTTAATTTGAAATTTTAAACATAACTGACATCAATGAACTGTTAAAGAATACATTTCACACATACACTCAGGCTGCTCCATATTCAGTAGAGGAGCTTCTCCAGATGCTGTCTCTATAAATATTTCATTTTCCCGATGCTACCTCCCTGCTGTCCTGTTCTTTGCTCTGTTCATGCAAATCCTGTAACTGAGCCGCACCTCATCATGAAATAAAACATATTTTTAAACTTTGGGGTTGTTTTTGTCATCATTTAAGTGTGTTGAGGTCATTACTGCCAGAGGTGCTCATCTCTATATTGTTTTTTTAAAGGTTGAGTCTGTGTTCTGCCCTCTGGCCCTCAGCTTGGCTCCATGTCACCATTCACCAGTGCTTGGCCTGTTCTGCCGGAAGAATTACATGACCTTGTGTAGCTAAATGTGGATATTTGTACAAGTCAAACGCACAGAATACAAAACTGCTATTGATATTAAAAACATGCTTTAGTTTTATGAATAATATTTGTCTGCTTTATTTACACAGCCTCCGTTAAAGATGGGAAAGACAAGTGGGCATGTACAGATGAAACCAGATAAATACACAAAATAAAAAGAAAATTTTTATTTTTTTTTCTCGCTGTGAAGTTAAATCAGACCAAACTTCTCTTTTTTTAGCTAAGCTAGAATTAGCAAAATAATTTCTATTTGCTAAATGCCTGAAAACTTAACGAGAATTTTGTTTTGGAAGTCTTCTGTGTCTTTCCTCAAATTCAAAGGTTAACATACATTTGGTCAGCCTTTAAAGATGTATGGCTTGTGTCATATTCATAACTTTGCACAGTGAGTATCATTAAGAAAACTCTGAAAATCTATTAAGGTCACCCGACTAAACCAAAATTTGCAAAGATTAAGAAAAATGTATTTTGAACTTTATTAGCGATTGTTAATACAAGAGTTTGGTCTTAATGAGAGATCAAAATAGGTCATTTTTGCCTAATTATACATGGGTTATCAGACAGTACTCAATCAATAATGTCAACATTTATTTCATTCTTAAATTTTCTACTTTTTAGTCCATTACAATTGTCAAAAAAGATCTTTTGCGCATTGGCAGATGAAATTGTCATGCTGACTGTGTCCCATTGAAGTTCATGGCCCTGACATTGCTGCTTGCAGCTATTTTTAGGTAAGGTTTGTTTATTATGCACATGCCCTTGCAGCCAAGAAAATTTGTGTCATGGAGATTGACATTTTTCATGCATACAGAGACAGCTGATTCAGTGAGGTGTCCTCACAGTGAAATGTGTTAAAGCTCAACATCCCAGCAGCCTTAAGGAACTGATGTTAACTAATGTAAAACAAAAAGGGAGGAATAAGATGATATAAGCACAAAATCTGACTTGGTTCAGGAGCGCCTGCCTCCTTACCTCTGTAGTTGATGATTTCAGTGCCCAGGACGGCGGTCATCTCTAGAACAGTAATGAAGGCCTTGTCCATGGAGGTAAGGGGGAAAGGGGACATGCGGTGCCTCCGGGCAACTTTTGTGATGTCCACTGCACTGTGACCTGTGGGTAAGATAAAGGTTGGACACACTGACCTATAGAAGTTGGCCAAAAAACCTAAATATTCTTCTCTGGGTGTCACTCTACCATCACTTCTGTTATAACTTTTAAACCTTCCAAGCTCCTGTATGCATTTTGGTCCAGCCTCAAACATACATGACAAGATGTTCCTTCAAAGACATTAAGCTTAACCTTTTTAGCATTTCAGATCTTTGTTTAGAAACTTTAAACGGTCTTTGGAAGTTGACAGCGCTCTGTTGGGATTCTGTCACATAAGAGTAAACGATGTCAGAAACAGGACCAGTCCAGATCTCCAGAGGCAAACACGTTACCTTTAAGAAGTCTTAATTTCTTTATTTTTAAAACAGACTTTTATCAGTTTGCATAACTTAAGCTTGCAGTTGAAGCAGTAAATGACAGATTGCAAATGATTTGTGCATTTTGAGGGAAAAGAAAGAGTCTGAAATACACAATTATATAAATAAAAACAACAGTCACAGTAACAGGAGGATTGGATTAACAAGATTTATTTCCTCCTCTGCGTGCAGGTGTATCTGTGCAAGAACACAATTTGCATGAGCAGAGGTTGGCAAGACACACTGACATGTTTGTTTTCACATGCTGTGGAGCACAGCTGGATGATTCAGGTGCTCGATAGCAGCTGCGATGATCTAATAATACCTCTCTAATAATTCCAAATGTAAAAAGGAACAAAGCTATGTGTAACTAATGCGTAATCTGCTTTATTTCCCTCTGTCTTTATCTCTTCCTACCTCTCTCACCCCCTCTGCTTCTCTGCCTCCCAGTGAAGAATAGCCGCCACGCTTTGATTTCCCTTGACCTAATTTTTGTTCCTTTAAACATACACTTACGCTTCAGCAGCATATTCTTAAAGCTTAACATGAAGCTTAACAACTGCTGGCACACACATGGATGCATAAGCATAAGACAGCAGCCACACACAGAAAACACACACATTTGAATCTATTTATGAGCTTTGGAGAGCAGACAGGAGAAGAAAGTAGTTAGAACTCACTTGATCTTAGGATATTTTCTTTGCTGCTGCATCGTGACTGCACCTGAAGACGGATAGAGACAACGGGGGAACGGAGAGAAAGAGAAACAACAAAGGTGGTAATTTTTGAAATAAAGTCATATGAAATAAACCAAGTTGATCTTTTAAAACGGTTGAGGTGACAAGCTGGTCGTACAACATTCAGAAGCACTAGCAAAAGCTGCTTCACACAACACTGTGCTCTTTGTTCAGCTTAGGGGAGATGGCTGCATCTCCCGCTTTACGTTTTAAACATTTAAACTAACAGCACAAGTGATAATCACAGATAAATGCGCTCACATGTCACGCTGTCGTTAAAGAGAGCAAAGGACTGTACGGACAAATGCAACAACATACAGAGTGACGATAATCACATCACAAAAATCATATAAATTGACTTTGACATTGAATGCAGTGAAAATGCTGTGCTGAGTATTGATCGGCTGTTCAGATGTGGCGCGGGATGGAAAGATTCCTCTGGGAATCTTGGATGCTGAGTGGGAGCTTCTCGTAACTCTATGGTGAAGTGGGGAGGAGAGCAGAGATGGATAAAATTAGGTGAGTTTCCAGCAAAACACACAAAACCATTTTTTGTAACAAACATCATGATGCCAATGTAATTACAACCCTAGTCTTATGGATTTGTTCTGGAAAATGGCAACTTTGTAGTTTTGTTGATGTGAACCAAAATGAATAACATTCTCGCTGGCTGTAGAAACTACATGCAAAGCAGATTTTAGCAACATGTTTAAAATATAACCCCTTATTTGGGAGTAAATTGCTCTCAAGTATGATTAAATTGAAGGTTTCTTCCTATAGAAGCACTGTTAGTGTGGAGGATTTAGTGACAACTAGAGGAAAGGTCACAGGTAGCAGCTAAATAAGTACCTGCTTACACAAGATTCTACATAAAATGCCAAAACTGAGAAAGGATTTAGTTTTACTCTAAAAACACGTTAGAGTCCCTTTTAAAAATTTCTGTGCTGCCACTAGACATAAGGAGATTCATTAAAGATACATGTTTAAATACACAGCATAAAAATATATTTTTTCTCCACTCTAACATTTAGCATTAGTAAAATGATTTGTGAGGATTTTTATCTTTGGTTTTCCTCAGTCATCACATTGTATTTGGTAGAATTGCCTTTGAACTATATGACTTGTATCAAACATGTTCTGCAGGCTGACTTGCTCACACACATTTGTTTGGCTCTGATCACAAATTTTCTATAGGGCTACAATCAAGTCTTTGTGATTGTCGCTACAAAACATTGACTTTAATGTCTTTAGATAATTTGTAACGAAAGCAAACTAGCTTGTGATGTGCACCAGTCCCTGAACAGCTGGAATAGTGTTCTCAGGATTGCAAGGCTTTTTCCTTTATGTGTAATAATGTTCAAACTGACCTAAAATCTGATTTAATATCATATACAAAAAAATGCAGCTTTTTGTAAAGGATAACCTGTTACTGCATTTATTTCTTTACTAAGTTTATTGACTAGTATTATTCAAACACGCTTTAAAGAGAAAGTTTAAATCATATTACAGGTCTTCAATTTATAAAACCTATACAAAGAAAAAATGGTTTTATTAAATATTTGACTGTAATTCACTACAGTTGTGTTAATTAGCAGAAAACAAAAATTTAACAAATGTATTGAAATATTTCTCATTATTAATATGTGGAGTGGTATATGGACAGTACTTTTGATTTCACAGTATCTGTAATGATAAAACAGTAACCTTTTCTACTTCACAAGTAACCAATTCACATTTAGCAGAACTCATAAAATCTGTACTGAAGTGCAAAGAGAAAGATCACAGTTGCAAATGCCATCAATATTTCCAATCTTATTCTCCAACTCCACCTTCAGAATGATGTAATAAAAGTAGTGCATTGTTAAGATCCTGTAACACATTTTTTTTTAAAATTTGATGCACTGATAAGATTCTGAATTTTTATTTTTTGAATATTTTAGGATCTTATCAATACAACAAAGTTTTAAAATGATCTGTAGTGGTAAACAAGTTTAAAAAATGTTGTGCATTGGTGGGATTTATTAAAACCCTGGAGCACAATTTGAAAAAAGAAGAAAAAAAAGACAATGTTTTGTTAATGCTACACATTTATAAAAAAATATACTTTGTAATTGTATGCAATAAGAATATCATACATGTGGTGAAGTTATATGCTTCTGGAGCCCCATTTTAAAAATATTATGAACTCATAGTACTCTGATCACAGCTTAAAATCTTAAGTTTATGAAATATATAAAATGTGGTGCATGATTAGCATGTTGCTGCTTAATTCTGCATGTAGGATGTTTTCTTATGCTTTTGGGATCTCAGTCATGGGGGTAAAGGAATACAAGAAGAACAATGACTGAATGCTCTTAATTGAGCTACAGCATTCATATTTTTTGAGATGATCTTTTATTTACCTTAATGAATACAGGTCAAATTAAAGAATAAACTAAGGACGCGTCAGTCTCCCTGTGTGTCAAACTTTAATATTCAGTCGCGTCAGCTGAAACTGCCTTGTTTGCAGTCATTATCTGCTTTGTCCTAACGTGCCTTTCACTCACTCTGGGATCTCTCTAAGTCATCCCTTCCATCTCAATGGCTTCTGTGACCTTTAATCACTAAAAAACAAGCTGGGTGCGGGTGGCGTGTGATGCATGGAGAACTGAGACACCCATGGTGAAGGTGAAGGTCTCTCTCTAATCACCTGCCCGCCCCTTGCTGTCTCCTCCCCTCCCTAAGCTGATACTGCAATACCATACAGCCAAGGTGAGAGGGTGGAGAATAGGTGGTGGGGAGTGATGGAGAGTGAAAAAGACAGGAAAGGTGAGTTGATAGCCAAGGGAGGCGAAGAACGATGGCGATCAGCATGATGTGATCCCACAGCCCGGAAACAAACAAAAAATTTAAAAAATGGGACAGACTTCATTAAATTACAGAGCTGCGACATAGCAGAGAGAAGGGAAAAAAAACAGAAAAACAAAACAAAACAAAAACAGTAAAGACCAATAAAGCGGTCTCAATGGTAACTACTTAACAGACATCCAGCACACCAGACAAAAACTACTGAAAGCAGACCACTTTAACCGGAGAGACAGAAACAGAGATAGCCAGGCAGATGAGGGAAGAAAGGGAGAGATGGAGAGAAACGACAAAAGACGAAGAGGATAAGAATCCTGACAGAGTGAGTGAAGGAATAACGAGACAAAGAGTGACGGGAGTAAACGAAGGACAGGCCGAGAACAAGAAACAGACGATTTAGAAAGTGAGAACGGTGAGTGATAGCCAGAGAAACAGCTAGGCAAGCGAGGGGAAAGAGGGAGGGAAAGAGGGCGGGGAGGGGGGCAAAGAGCGGGGCATTTGATTTGCGCGCTCCTGTGAGGAGGGTTGAGGGAAGGGCAAGGGAGGGAAGGGGGAAAGGGGAGGGGGCGGGATAGTTACTCGAGAGCTGAAGGTCCTCCTGCGATCATCTTTAAGCACCTCCAACCTACAATGGAGCTATAGTGGAGATAAAGCATTGAATCACAGGCATCAGTGCATCTGTCCCAGCAACCACAACAGCACAGTCAGACATGGCAAACAGACGGACGGGAGGAACAAACACACAGACAGGTATCCACCACGACAAGCAACCCTGGCAGGTGCAGCAATGAGAGGGCTTAGAGAGAGAGAGAGAGGCGGGTAAAAAAAGAAACAAAAAATTGTTTTTTTTTAATATGGCCTCATTGAAGACTCTCCAATGGCAATCAGTAAAAGCTTGCAGAATTTGGACTTTATTAACCCTGCATCCTTTAAGTTATTTTTGTGCCGTTTTTGTTTATTCCCATTTGGTTCATTCAAGTCTAAGAAGCTGTTAAGTGTAAATTACTCTCTGGTCTCCAAGTGTGTGTGTGTGTTTTTCTTTCTTTTTTTTTTTGAATTTGAACGAATTTCATCTTAGTAAATTATTGCTCTGTAGAGATTTTATTCCTTGAAGGTCCATTAATCCAAATGAAGAGATTGCTATCAAGCTGACTAACTCAGTACTCAGCGATCAGTTAATTGTAAATATATCAGTTTAGACTGTGATAATTGTGGGTTTTATTTTGGCCCTGCTCTTGAGACAGATTTTAATATTGCATTATTTATGTGGTTATATATATAAAAATGTAAAGGTTTAAATTCAAATTACTATTTTTTAAAACTGATAAAGGCTTGTCCTTAATCATCTCAGTTTTCACTTTATCCCTTCTTAAATAAGTATAGCTTTCCATTGTGCTAAAAAATTTAATTAAAAGACTCATGAAATCAGAAAAAGATAGGTATCCGATATTGAACATTGAACTTTATGGATATAGGTTTGATGCATTTCATTTGTTTTATATTCTGCTGCTGAATAACCTGGAAGCCAGTCGTCAGTAATGCAATTTTTGGACGTCATTAAAAATATAATGACTCGTTTTTTCTACCTTCTGTAAGAATGATCTAAAGTCACACTATCTTCTCACTTTTACTACCAACTGCTTTTCTTTGACTTAAATTTGGTCCTTTTTGTCATGGAAGCATACAGTGTCAGCATTCTTCCTCTGGCACTGTTTTGTTTTTGATAAACTTGCATCTGTCATTTTGATATTCCTGGTCTCCCTGTTTATTTACTTTATTTTTGTAATGCAATACACTAGGATTTTTGTATGAAGTGACTCTTGATAATGTCCATCAAATTTCAGGGTTTCAGATACCAGGGCCCTGATCTTTCTAACATGTTGTTGTGTGACCACAAACAAACTGGAATCTTCCACACATGCAGATTTGCACAGAGACTTTGTAGATTATTGGCATCCCTAGAAAAACATGTGCTTTAAATACATGCATATCTTATTACAAGACTATAATCTCAAACAGTTACACAAAAAGCGTCTTTGGAGAAATTTTAACGTCACATATTATGTCCTCATTTTTTGTGGACTTTCTGGTCCTCATCTAGTGTCTCAATTCCAGTTCTAAACTTTATTATTCTTCCTTTAGGTTAGATTAGTGATGCATCTATGTTCTTGTTGGCATTTCCTGACTTATCAAATCAGCAAAAATTTGTTTTTGCATTAATTACACCCTGGGCGAACTCCTGTTTTAGCTCCTTGTCCCATAAATCAGATACAACCGCAGCATCATATCCATCTCTCATCCCTACACTGTGCACCGAACTGGGAGAAGCCTATTCCCTATTGGATCAACATGCAAAAAGCAATAAAAAAATAACTAAATTTTAATCTTTTATTCATGCACTATATCAAAATTTGCTACAACAAAAAATAAAGTGAGATTCCTACTGTAATTAAAAAATATGTGTATTTTAAAGCAGACAATGTGATAGATGCATATTAACTTTACATCACTGACTGAAGATTGCATGTATTTATGATTGTTTTGTTAATATTAAGCTCTTTTTTGCTTGATTTCAAGTCCTTTTCAGGGGACTCATATTAGAAACCCTTGGAAATTTGCAAGGCAATAGGATTTGTACTAGAACTGTCCATATAATATACTAAAAAAGAGCAATAGGGCAAATTAAATGCAAGAAAAAAAAGATCTATGGCAGCTAAAAGCAGTTATAGCAAGACACAGATCGAGCCTGAACACAGGTAAAAGCACAAACAATGTAACAATCAAAAACTAGGCCTAAAAGCAGTGAAAATGCAGAATTTTAAGAAAATATGTGATCGTAGATGAAGAATTGCATAAGAATCTCCCTACCTTGCTGGTCTCTTTTAGCACATCACAACAATAAAAATAAAGCTACCTTCTACCTTCCAGTTTCACATAAGCCTTATAGTAATAGACCTTCATCTGATTTACAGAATACAACTAAAATCTTCACAGCAACTTAAAAAATAAAAGCTTTTTATGTGGGTACAAAATAAAACAAAACAACAACAACAAAAGAAGAACAAAACATTTTGGTGCAGAAGATAGCACCATCATTAAGCCATAGGCAAAGACAGTTTGCAAATAGATATGAGTGCGCTGGAGGAGGGACAGGTAGATGTGTGGGGAAGTGAGGAGAATATGAGAAATGTGAGTGCAAAAGCAGATTTTTATGTTTTTTTTTAATAGTTAGACTGTCAAACATTTCCACAATGACATCTGGACTGTCATAGCTGCAATACCCCCCTTTACTAATGAGAGACCACCATGTGAAGATGGAAAAAAAGGTTTGTATGAGTATGAAGGATGCAAAAATGATTACAAGTACTCAAATACACAAACACAAAAACAACAGCCTGGATATATATGTTTATTAAGCCCCCGCCCCCCCTAAAAAAGTGAATACAATTTCTGCCGCTGGGAGGCATGTGCATATTTATGTGTGCATCTAAAGATCTGAGTTGCAGAATCTCGACTCTTTAACTAACAGCGATATGCTAATAATGGAGATGTGTCAGGAAGATCAATGTGGCAGGGAGCAAGTGGCAGCAATGACTACAGACACAGGGCAGCGAGTGCGCCCAAGCTCGCAAGACATGTGACTCAGAGCGGGTGAGCTGCAGCCGAGGGAGGGGGGTCGATAAGCTTGATGATCAGCTGGCAAAGACGGATTTTAGTGAACTGATGGGATGCAACTGCTGTGGTGCTGACATCAGCACAAAACAGAGAAGCTGTCAGAGAAATTATGCAAAAGAAGGAGAGGGGTTTTTTATATTCACTGTGAGAAGAAAGTGTTTTAGTTAGCTTTGGTTGCCTCTGCCCCCTGGGATCAAGCTGAGGACTAAATGCTAAAAAGGGGGCATGGAGTCAGATTGGGAGAGGGCCTGGCAAAATGACACAATATTAATGCAAAAAAAAAAATATTCCAGTCTGGAGAGGGGAGGAATGAGTATAGGTGTAGTAGTGATGCTTTTTACCTCCCACATCACTGCTCTGTTAATTCTAGTTCTTACAGTGCAGTGAAACAGTCTTTGCCCAATTACAGATTTCTTCTCTTTTCACTTTATTTTTTTCCTCACACTGAAATGTTTCAGATAATCAATCAAATGTTAATATTGATAAAAGAAAAACAATTTTTAAAGCTATCTGAACCAGTCTGGCCATTAGTGAAAAAGTAATTACCCCTGAAATCTAATAGTCTCTTCAAGGTCTTAGCACACTGTTCAAACTGGATTTAATTACAGAGTTTGACTGGGCTTTATACTGTTTTATTTAAATTTTTAGTGGAGTTGGTGGTGTGCAGTGGGTCCAGTAGGACGGGTTTTGATGTTCTTCACATGGTTTTGAATCAGTTATGCAAAGTAACTTTATCTGAAGTAGGAGTAAAGCACAAATCCAGAGACTTGAAGATGGGGACCAGTCAGTGCAACCTCTCAGACAAGATGGTGACACACAATCAGATCCTTGAGTTTTCCTGATTATCTGCTGCTAGAAGATTTTATATTTACACCTGTCTCAGAGATCTTTTGTCCAGGCAGGGTTTCTGAGAAGAGTAAGGTAGGTGGTACAGGTTGAGTTTTTGTGTCAGGATGAAATGTGGAGGAGTTTGAGGGATGCATGGCTTTTCAAACCTACGGTAGAAGCTGCTACGGCAGTATGCCAGGGTTCCGCTCCGGATGGGGGGATGGGCTTCTTTAGTTGGTTTTAAAGTAATCCCATCAGAGTTCAGTGAACTGTGGGTGTATAAGCTAAAGTATGAGGATAAGCACCGCACAAACCCACAAGGTTACAAGCCAGAGGAAGATCAAGCAGCTCAGATTGTCTTTCCAAGATCAGGATGGCAGAAGATTGGGGAAAACAGGCGTTTGCTCCCTGGAAGAACAAGGAAGAAACTACAAGGGGCTCTGCTTTCACATACACAAACAGCAATCATACAAAAGGTATGCTCTTAATTTTGAACCAATTTAGGTTAAAGTTAGTGTTATCAGAGATTAAATTAATATGTTAAATATCTATGGATGAGTTTGTACAGTTTTATAATCTACAGTGTAAGCAGAATGACATATACTGTAGTTTGTGCAGCGATATTTAGACAAATGCTTGCTGGCAGAAAGTAAACTTTAGAGAAGTGTTTGAAATTTGATTTATTAGTTCACTTCAATTTGAAGACAAACTAATTAATCTGCATTTACACAATATTTTCCTTGCCTGCGTGCTAGTAAGTAGCATGATTGTTGAAGACTAAGATGTAAACTTGTGCTTCCAGATCCTTTTGAGGGACCAAACTACCACATCGATCCTCGATGGGTTTACAATATAACAACAGTTTGGATGTGTTTTGTGGTCGTCTTATCAGTCTTCACAAATGGTCTGGTCTTGGTAGCCACAGCAAAGTTCAAGAAACTCCGTCATGCCCTGAACTGGATCTTTGTCAACCTTGCCATTGCAGATCTTAGAGAGACGGTTTTTGCCAGCACCATCAGCGTGTGCAACCAGTTTTTTGGATATTTAATTTTGGGACATCCAATGTGAGTCTTTGAAGGCTACGTTGTCTCGACTTGTGGTATTGCTGCTCTTTGGTCCCTGACTGTCATCTCTTGGGAGAGATAGATTGTTGTATACAAACCTTTTGGAAATACCAAGTTTGATGCCAAATGGGCCACAGCTGGGATCATGTTCTCCTGGGTCTGGTCGGCAGTGTGGTGTGCTCCTCCTGTCTTCGGATGGAGCAGGTACTGGCCTCATGGATTGAAAACTTCCCGTGGACCCCATGTGTTCAGTGGAAGTGAGGACCCCGGTGTCAAGTCCTACATGATTGTCCTCATGATTACATGCTGAATCATTCCTCTGGCTGTCATCATCTTGTGCTACCTGGCAGTGTGGTTGGCCATTCGTGACATTGCTATGCAGCAGAAGGAATGCGAGACAACCCAGAACGCCCAGAAGGAAGTACCAAGGATGGTTGTTGTCATGATCTTGGCTTATTGTGTATGTTGGGGACCTTACACCTTTTTTGCTTGCTTTGCTGCAGCCAACCCCGGATATGCCTTCCACCTTTTAGCTGCTGCCATGCCTGCATACTTTGCCAAGAGTGCCACCATCTACAACCCGGTCATCTATGTCTTCATGAACCGACAGTTCATCATGCATCATGCAGCTCTTTGGGAAAGAGGTGGATGACGGCTCTGAAGTATCCACATCAAAGACAGAGGTCTCCTCTGTGGATCCTGCATAAACCTTCATTATCCTTTGTTATTTTTGTTGTTCTTTTTTTTATTTAACCTGTGTGTAAAATATAATTAGTTTGTTTTGGGTGTCATTGACTACTTTGCTTCTCATCTGTTCTTGAATTTATTCTAGATCTGTGCTTTTTAAGAATTACTTTGCCTGCTATGTGTTGCCAGACAGGTTCTATCTGAGTGATTTATTTAAAACATTGGTATTACAGTAATCTGACCTGGGTGTGTTTGGATTTCAATATGGTCTTATTTGTCCGACATCCAATTTCATTCAATGAGCTGAAACATTCAAATGTGACAATACATCAACACAGAAGAAATCTGTAAGGTGGAAAATAATAGCACGAAATATCTCATGTATTTGACACAAAAATACCCCCTACTCAAACAAAACAGCATCAAGCAATAATCAAGCCTTACAAAAGATCAGACGGACGATGAGTGAAAAAGAATGAGTGCTGGTGCAGATCTGGAGAAAGAGGCAATGATTCAGAGAACTGTTGTTGATCAGAAGAGGTGGTAGCACAAATGTGGACTTTACAACTCAGTAATAACTAAATTAGATGTTGCTATGTGTCTCACCACATTACATATTCCATTTAGAGCTGAATCAAATTATTGGGCTAGCAAGTTTTAGATGTTTTTCCTCCAAATATTAAATCAAATCAATATGTAATCTATGACAACATATTTATCTACCTATTTATCACTAGCCTTTGTACTTAGGCCTTATTACTACTTTGTAAAACAAATTAGTTATCCTACATTTGACCACATTGGCAGATTCACAGTTAATTCTTAGGAGTTGAAAACAGTACAGTCAAATTATAGTTATATGCAATTACATAATGAGGAAATTTAAAACAATAGAATTTAAAGTATTGTATTAATATTTTATGTGATAGACCAACACAAGAATTGTGAAGAGGAAAAAAATATGTTTTGCTTTTTGTTTCCTTTCTTTAACCTTGAAAAGTGTGGTGTGGATGTGTATTTAACCCCCTGGACTGTGCTGTCCCTAAATAAAACCCTTTGCCCCCAATTGCCTTTGGAAGGTATTGAAATAGAAAATAGAGTCTACCTGTATGTAATTTAATAATAGTATAAATGCAACTCTTTTACAAAGGAAGAAGAAGCACAAAAACAGAACGATGAAGCTGCAAAACTATCAACATGACTGTCCACCTAAACTGACAGGCAGGGTAAGAACATCTTTAATCAGAGAAGCACTGATTGACCCGTTGACTCTGGAGCAGAACTATCCTGCCGAAAATGGATGGAAATAAATACAGGGCCCTACTGCAAGCAAATATGTTAAGATACCGTGAAACACTTAATGCTGTGGCAGAGATTCACTTTACACTACAACTCTGATGCTAAACATATAGACAGAGCTGCAATAGAATCATTTAGATAAAATAAATCCAAATGAAAATCTTTGGCAAGCCTTAGCAATTGCTGTTTCTGATGCTCTCTATTTGATTTCAGTGAGATTTTACAGACAAGCAAAATTATACTTTGTGGAGGTCTATCACATATAATCTCACAGCTGTAGCATAGCAAGATAAAAGAGGTATGTTTGCTTTTACAATGTAATCTGTGCCTCATTTGAGTGTATTTGATGATTTTGTTTTACCACATGAGACTGTAAAATTAATAAAATGCTCCAGTGAAACATGGTAAACCAAACTGAAGCCCAGTGGGATTAAAAAGCCCCTTTCTCTTACTGCCTCTCTGCCTGTGTGTGTGAGTGGCAATGCATGTCACTTGTGTTAGGTGGTCAGGTACTCTGTGGGAAGCCTGCATGCCAGTAAATAAGAAGTTGCTAGAAGGTTAGCGGGTTTACCTGGTCCAAGGTAGAGTACCTTGACTTGAGCGTGATGACCTCATCCAGGTGAGCCCTGAATTCTCTCCGTGAGGCCTGGGGGAAGCCACAGGATAGTCACTCATCTTCAAACCACACACCCACACGCATACAGTACTAAGCTAGAAAAGGCATGCACACCCACTCGGACATAAATTATCAGTTAGTGGTGCCTTTAGATTATCCAGACATTTCCAGCCACAGTCTGGTCATTTTGATTAAACAAAAAGGACAAAATAGCCGCTAGAGCTCCATTGACTCTTCAGTCAGACCAAATAAAAATCCAAAGAGTCAAATATCTCACTGTAACCTCCAAAAACACAACAGAACTGCACCAGCTCAGTAGATGTAAAGCAGTTGTAGCAGAGAGCGTGATCACATATCTCAGTGTATGCAATAAAATAGACACTAATCTATTATTAAAATAGACACTACCAAAGACCTCTCTATGGAGAAATAAAGTAATGAAAAAATTATGGATTTATTAAAATATTAGTCAAATTATGCTTGAGTTTAAAAATGGCAGGAAGGAAAGATCACAGTTTTAGTGAGGTTTTGTGATTTTAACAATCATTTAAGTCCTGTCACACAAAATAAACAAAGGTACTTAAAATCAACCAGTTTTTATCTATGTGGGCTGACTATTCAAGTAAATGACTCAATTCACTCAGCTGGACTTTCTCAGATAGGTTAACATTATAAGTTCAACAAAATTGGATTATATGCTCATTTGAACTGATCTGGGTTGTATTTAATTTAATCTGACTGTATGATAAGTTTGTGCTGGAAATTATTGGACTAAACACAAATAGGACTGAACTTTATTTGCCATAACTGGGTATGAATTGGACCAATTTCTCTTGGCTCCATACAAATAAACTGCTTTCTACTGAATTGAACTGAATGACTGTATTTATTAATATCGTCCTGTTGACGTCAAGAAAGGTTTGTCAGTGCCATCACCCTGGAGACAAGCGAGCAGATATATAATTAATGTATGGTTAACTGCTAGCTGGCTAACGTTAGGCTTCTGGAACTGCATATTGGAAATTCATGAACTATGCTTAAAAGCCTGTGGCAGGAGTCCAACCATTTCAATCAGTTCCATCATTTCTGCCAGAAGCTTCCTGGTTTGATACAAAAAGCATGTAGGTTCTCTGCAACTTATAAACTTGCTTAACCAAACATTACTTTAGTTACGTATGTGTATATTTAAAATTATGTGTAAAGTTTCAACCCCGTGTGGATTAAGGAAAATTAATAATTCCAACTTGAGCACTGAGTTATTATTTATATAAGTTGTAAGCTATGTGATCTTTCTACCCTTGAAAAAGATGTACTTGAATAAATGAATTCCTAAATTCATGACTTTAAGCTTTTGATAACTTTGAATGCATGTTTGTTTTTAATATGAAAAAAATAAAAATAAAAACAGCTAAATCTTTGGTGTGTGTGGGGATTTTTAAGGTAGTTTTGGTATTTCGGAAAAAACTTGATAAAAACAGGGTACCTTTAGGGACGTGTGTTTTTTTTATTTGAAGCTTTCTCAGATACAATTATTTAATGAATTTATAACATCCTCCCCATTTTACTCCTTCCAACTGAGCTCATGTCTCTATTATTACATCTACAGACCAGAATCACTGGACTATTACCAAGGAAACAAGCAAACATTAGAGCTGTGAAAGCTGTTAATCAACCTTTTATGTGCTGGTGTTTATGTGAAGCCCTGTATGTGCAACAGAGGAAGAGAAATGCACATTTTGCAAGCAATGTAACTTACATTCAGATACACAAAATAAGCATCTTTCAACTGTGCTGAGGTTGAAAGATCAGTTAAGCAAATGTAAAGTGATGAAAGTTTAGTTATTTGGCTGGGTCTGAAAGGATGGAGACAAGTTAAGAGCTAGAAACAGAATGTTCACCAGAAGGAGGTCACATTTTATTCCAAGACAAAATCCACAATGAAACGACAACATCGAGGTGACAACAAATACACAAACACAGAGGGATAACCGAAAAGAAAAAGAAAAATGCAGAGGAACAGCAGGCAGGACGAAACAGACACACAGAAACACATGACGGAGACAACAGGGAGACAGGGATTCAAAGGTGCTGCATAAGAAGGAGGAAGCATCGACTGATGCCACGGTTATGATGCATCACAACACATGCAGGAGTACCTCAGCAATGCTTAGGGTGGATGAACAGGAGGGGAGCCGCGCCTGGTGCCGCGAGAGAGAAAGGAGGGGAGAAGAGAAGAGGTTCAACAGAGCCAAAAGCCGGGTTGAGCAGGGGACAGAGGCACACAGAGACTGACAGAGGGAGCCCTCTGTCATTCAGGACATCTAGGTCACGGGTCTCTGTGTGACTGTCGTAGATGGGCCTAGGCAGCCAAGGACAGGGTGGACATGGCAGGACAAGACGGGACAGGAAAGCACAAGAAAGGTCAGGACAGCAAGTAGGAGTCTCACTGGGATTCATTCTTCACCAGATCAACTGGAGCAGAGGTTTCACACAGGATAATCACACAGTTCAAATATCATTTCATTCTGTGTCCTAGCATGAACAGATCAGGGCTTATGCTTCACATATTAAATAATAAGGTGGTCTCAATTACACAGAAGTTCCAGTTAAATAATTTTAGGTTGTACTGAACAGTTCAATCGTAGAGCAGATCAAATTGTTTGCGTTTATCAGTTACAGTTACTTTGTTTTTCATCTGTTTCTCGGAAAATTCATCACTGAATCAAAGGCAGCTGCTGTTCTGCTTTTTTTTCCATGTGCTAGTTTGTGGAAAAAAAGACAAACCAAAACTAAACAAAAACCATCAAAACAAAAACAGCACAGGGACGCTGTGCTGGCAGAGACACTGCTGTTGGTCTGAAACCTTCCAGCATGGAAAGTGGAACGGTATTCACTGAGAAATACAGCGAAAGGTGTCTCTCAGTAAAATAATGATGAACAATAAACAGAATAGATTACAGGGCCCTGCAAAAGCATCTACATATTGTCAGATTTACTGGGATTTTGAGTGAGAAATCAATACAAACTAGGATATAACTTAAAAATAGAAGCAAAAATAATGTTTGAATTTCAAAATCTTTCTACAGTAAAAACATCTGAGCATAATCTTAAACCTATTGCAAAATGCAAATGAATTGCTACAACATTCATTTTTTTTTGTTTTTGGAATACACTTTTCCTTTATAATTGCATATTTTTTACAAAGCAGTTTATGCAAGAAGTTGTCGGGGGGAAAAAAAAAAAATCACACTTTTGTGCTTTAAAGTAATCAAAAGAAACAATGCGTTTCAAACCACTTCGAGATGATTACAGAAGTCAATGAATTGAGAATTTATGTTGAAAAAGCACGGACGACGTTAACCACAACCACAAGCCGACTAATCTAGCCTCATTCATCGCAGCTCCCTCACGGCTCCCTCCATGTCTACATATATAGAAAAATAATGAGCTGAAATAATGAGTGAATTTCCCATGTAGCAGAGACTGAGAGCTGACACAGCTGATTTGACAGGCACATGTTCTGCTGCTCACCAGTCTCCCCCGCTTCCTTGCTGCCCACGTGGTGAGTGAGCATGCTCGGTAGAGCTGCTTGGACAGTCTAATCCCTTTTTTCCCCCCCCAAGGCTTTTCGTTTGTCTTCCCCCTCTTCTGTGTCTGACTGTTGCTCTCTCTTTCTCTGTCTGTCTTGCTATTCAAAGCTCTCTCGCTCTGGTTCCATCCTCCACTGCCCTCCAGGCAAACTCTCAGAGTCAGTGGGTGTGAGTAAGTCGAGACAAATATAATATCACATACGGTGCACGCAAACTTTCACGTACACACACACACACGCATGCCCACACAGGCATGCATGTTAAAAAGATGATTCCTAATTCTGACATGTAAATACTGAATGTGAGCTGAAGAAGGTTTATGTTTAAACACCTGATGGGACAAGTCTTTAGAACAAAACCAGAATGTTTCCTGCATACATGAACATACACAAAGGACTGAAATTATTTTGGTCAAAATACACTGCAAGGCAAAATAAGGAAGAAACAACTTCTGGCTGTAGCTACTTTCATCTAGTTTCTTCAAGCATCTCACATCTTACTGGGTAATTCACTCAGTCTTATATAAAAAAAAAACCCAAAATATTAAAACCAATAAATTGGATTTTGCATTAAAATATACAATTAAGTATCCCTTATCCTTCTATTTCTTATAACTTGTCGGTTTCTTTTTGTTAACAGGATACCCAACAGCTTCCTTTAGGCTATGAAAAGGTTGGACTAGGCAGATTTGTGAAAAAAGCAACAGAGAAGTGTCATTCTTAAAACTATGCTCCTGACCCTTTAGCTGATGATGCAACTAGCATTTATTTTTAAGTTATTTGCCCCTAAAACCACACAGGAGACCCTTTGGACTGAAAATGATACTTTTCAACTGTCTTCAGCTCTCTGTTGCAAAGGTTTGTTTGCTTTCGCGTAGAGTTGCAGTGAGTAAAACTACACAAACTGTGACGGAAAAGCAATAATATATATATATATATATATATATATACATATATATATATATATATATATATATATTTATATCGGCTTGCTTGTTTTTTGACTGCAAAGATCTCATCATGTACAGGCCCTTATAGAATTATTTGCGCTCTAAAGTTTTCTTCCGTTTTTGTAAATTTAAATGTTTTAGATACAATGGTAAGAAATATATCAGACAAAGATAAAAGCCAAAATGTAGAAGCCAGTTGAATATTTTCCAACCTTCGCAAGAAAGGCTGGTCAACAAAAATTATATTTTCAGTGAGGTTACAAAAGCACATGGAGCAAAATCTACAGCATGACAGGTTTCAGTGATAAGAGAAATTAAAGGAGAATTTCACATTTGCCTAAAAACATCCTGGGTCTGTATTATCAGTCTTCTCTGAAAGCTTAAATTTTAGTCCAAAATTTCATGCGAAGGAGTCTTAGCTTAAGAGTGAGTCAAGCAGCTTCTGACAGCAAATCTGAGCGTAGAAGTGAAAAATATTCCTATATTGGTGAGAAGGTGTGGTTAACCCTGCTGATAGTTGTGACGCTGTGATTGGTACAGGAAATAAAATAAGACATAAGAAAACAAATACGCCTCCAGTAATAAATTGAGAGAAAAATTATTGATCTTTGAGTCTAGACTGGTTAAGAAAAGTGTCATGACGGCATCAAAATGTTTGACCGCCCCTTACTTACATCCTCATCATTAGTGTGATTTGTTCCAGATTCTCGCAATGCTGCTACTTTTACAACTATCTATTTTCAGAAAATATCTCTCTTTCGGTATTCCTGCCATCTTCCCTTCTTTGGCTCACTAAAAGGCTCCTCACTATGACTATTTTCACTTCAGCAGAAATCTTGAGGCCTAAGATGCTTTGTGACTTCAAACTTTAGCTTTACGAGGTAAAATCTAAGAAAAATCTTTGAATTTGAGAACTAAGAATGAAAAAAAAAAATCATCAGTAAACAACACTACTCGTGTTTTAGTCTTCTTTGAGAGTACAGGCCTTGATGTTCCTCAAGATAAAAGGACCAGTTTACTAGAGAGACAAAACTGCAACTTTTTGGAAGATGTGTTCGATCTTAAATTAACTCAGCATTTCTGAAGAACACCAAGCTTCAGTCAAACATGGTGGATAATAGTTTGATGGTCTGGGGCTGCTTTGCTGCAGAAGGACCTACACATCTTAATTTAATCGATAAGACCATTAATTCTGCACTCGACTGGAAAATCCGGGATTAGAATTGCCACCCATTAGTTTGTGACCTAAAGCCTTAGTGCATTTGTGTTAAGCAGGATAACAATGATTCAAAGCTTTTTGTATTTACTCAATTATTTTTGTCAAATATAAAATTTGAGACATTCAAATGTGATGTAAAAGTTCAAACAGAAACAATCTGTAAGGAGGGTAATGCTTTCTCGCAGAGGTTTAGGTTGGCCTTTTTGCAAAAATATAAAAAATAATTTCCACAGCATTTGGCTGCAATTTGATAGTTTTTAGATATTTACCACTGCATAACAGTGACTGTACATGAGCAGAATGGAAATTATGTTAAGATTGTGCCCTCGACAAACCCTAATCGCTAAAGTGATGTGAAATCTGAACATGCACTTTACACTTCATCTTCAAACACAGAACTTGTCTAAAAACTGGCACTGAAAAGAATAAAGACTGATCACTGTAGCTCATCAGAATCAAATTCCACTGTTTCCCTGCAGCCATCTATCCGTTTTTCATCCTCATCCATACTGCCCTCTTTTCCATGTACAGTAGTGCTGCAGCTGAGCTTAGTGGTGTCGGTGCTTCAAACACACCATATGGTACCTTAAGGGACAAAAATCAAGAACAAGAGTTGATTTTTGTTACCTTTTGTAAGGTTCAGTATATTGCTCAGCTTTAACACTGACTAGAGTTGAGCTCTGTAAGATGTTGCCTTTCATACCCTCATTCCTCATCCTGCCGTTTTATGTAACCATGTCTGCCACTTTCCAACACTGCAGGAGCACAACAGCAACTTCCTTCTCTTCATGACTCTGCAGCCCACTGATACTTTTAAGCTTGTCGACAACCTCGCTGCTCCAAAACTGAGCCTCTTACCTCCTAACCCCTTCTGTGGCCTGACAGTGTACCTTCTTTGGGCTCATCAGGAGCATGTACAAATTAGATTTCACTAAATATACACTCCATGCATCCAGGCCCATTCCCACTCAGCTAAGAACACTAAATCATTCACTCATTAAACACACAAACAGAAGCCTGTAAACATTCTCTCTGATATGCAGAAGGAACGACATTACTTACCATCCTCTGCCTGGAGTCGAAACAGAATGAAGCTCCTTGTCACATGCACACGCAAACACACTTACGCGCAATTTTACACACTCGGTAACTGTGAGAGAGTCGCGAGGGTGAGGAAGACTGAGCAGAGAGTGAGGGAGAACAAGGAAAGGCTGGACTGGAAAGGATGCACGAGAGAGCAGGAGAGCAGCGAGGGAACAAAACAACCAAAATGAGGAAGGGGAGAGGAAGAGTAGGGGATGGCGGCGGTGGCTGCACATGCGGCGCTGTACACGAAATCATCTACGCATGACTGACTGAAGTCTGTGTTTGTGGCTCTCTGTGTGAGGCTCTGTGCATTTCCCATGAGCATTTCTGTCAAGGAAAATGCATTTTTTCCCCCCCCCTCACATCTTCCATCCTCATTTATGCTACTTTTATAGTTCTATATGACTTGGTCTGAGACCAAGACTGAGTCACAACTCCTGGAAGTTGGACATACAGATACAAATGGACAAAAAGCAAACAGAGAGACAAATCATGCAGCACAGGCTTGGCTAGTCACACAGTCCCTCTTTGCAGTTTCATCACCCTTTCCCCACCTCCCACACCCTCCTGGTCCCTTGTCTTCTCAAACTCATTAGCTCCCTTGTCCCTTTCGCGCTCTCTTCACTCTCTCCCACACTTCTCTTCCTTCAGGCCCTCGTTTTTCCTTACTCTCTCCATCATAAATTCTCCACACCTCCAGCCGGCGTGGAGAGAAGTCATTTTTATGAGCATTTTTACTGCACTGGAGGAGGACAATAACAGGTATCTGGAAGCTGCCTGAGTGTAGGAGACACAGACACACCTTGGCAATCAATCTGCAGTCGATACCGTCAAGTTCAAACCAAACTTGAATAATTTCGGGAGACGACAAAGTCATATAACAAGTCTTATCTGTTGTTTCTGCTGAGCAGTAAAGCTCCCAGTGCAAAATAAAAAATGCAGCGACACTGTGTGTTACTTGTGCACTGCAGCATACAGAGCCAGTGTCACAGTGTGTTCTTTGGAGACCTGTCTGCTCCAAGCCCGTGGTTTACATTAAATCAGTGATTCTTGAGAAGAGGGACAAAACAGGTACTATGGATAAAGCACAAAATTTTAACAAAATATACACAGCAAATTTTTTTCAAATATCTGACTAAACTAACAGGGGCCATGTGAGCACAACAAATTTTATTTTCCTGGTGCTTCCTGAATATTTTTTATTTTAAACATTGTAGTAGGTGGATGGTGTCTTTAAAATCTCTTGTCCTGGAGCAGAACTCAATACATTATAATATTAAGTATAAGTATTCAAATAAATAATTACAAAAGTATCAATAAATTTAATTAAAAATAATTTTTATATATTTTCCAACTCAACTGAAATTTGTCCCAAGTTTTTCTCAACATGGTCAGACATAAAAAGAATGTAAAAAAATCAGGCATTATTGTGGGGCATCATAACTTCTGAGGACCCCATGACCTCTTCCTTTTTTCTTTCTTTGCTAAGAGAGTTAAGCAGCTATTGTTAGCTTATGTTATTCTTTATTTTTTTCTTTTGTTTTATTCCTAAGTTGTTCCTCACAACCATGATGTGTCAACAACACACCGAGGGAAACCGAAAATTTACAAAATTTTGTGAAATAAATGCTTAATTTTAGTAAACTGTAAAGATTTCATGGACCTGATGAGCTACAATATGGCCTCCTTCAGAATAACATCACATAAATTGAGGTAGTTTGGCATTTTGTCAACTCCATCAGAGTTTTTAACTGACAGTGTGACTCTTTCAGTGATAGTGTTGACAAATCTCACTTAAATGTGCAGTTAATTCGTTTTAATGCATTTTACATAAATGGCATTACTTCACATGCATCAAGTATTTCTTTTTACTCACTAGTTTGTCACCACCTTCAGTTCTTTCAACTCCGTCATGCACTGTCAATTCCGTCAGATGGACTTTATGTTGTTTTTTGTTTTAAAAAATATTTCTTTTGTTTCTTGAGAAGCATTTGTCTGTAAAACTGAGTAAAAATATCACTAATAGGGTCATTAAAAATTATTTTACATTTATTTTTGTCAGATGGTGTTGACAAAGTTCTGGGTCAAGTCCATTGAAAATGCAATTTTCAAAAAATAAAAAATAAAAATTGCAACTGGGAGCCTGCGTCTTTGAATGCATAAGCTTGAGGAATAAGTAAAACATTTTGGGGGAAAATTTACACCCATTTTGTTCCACTTCTAAAGAATCACTAAAATACATAAGTGTGAACATAAAACCTGAGGTAAATCAATATGCACACTGTGTGCTGAGGCACCCATACAAGAAGACTTCTACCCAAATGGGAAAGAGAAGAGCGCTGTATCATTTAGCCTCAACCTGAGTGTGAGATTTTTATTGATTGATTCATAAATTATTTATTTCTGTTATTAGACTGATAACTGCATATCAGAGCTTATAGCTACATTCACTCAGCAGGTGTTGCTTAATTCCAATTTTTAAGCTGAAATCATATTTTTTGTTATGTGGTCATTAATATTATTAATTAAACTCGAACACAGTGAGGCTTCTGTGTGGACGGTTTGTGCCCCAAAGAGACCCACAAGGGCAGAAGAAGAACTTCGAGGTCACACAGCAGAGCTCTGTTTACAAAAGTAATAATAGATGGAGCCATTTATGAATAAATTTTTAAGTTAATTCAGAAATGGGAGCTGGCATGATCATCACAAGATTATAACCCGGAGAAAGGTAATAAAAAGAAGCACAACTAATAGCGATGGTCTTTTGTGGCGCATAGATTGCAATTTCAGATGTCTTATATAATTTCATAATCATAATTTTTAGTGATTGTTTACGTCCTAATTTACTGCGTTTGGCTTCTTCTGGTGCAGAACAATGATGCATAAATGAGATAAAAGCCAGATAAAATGTGACATGATTGTTCAGATTGGAGACGCTTTAAAAACAATCAGATAAGTATCCGAAGGCAGATTTGGATCACATCTGCCTGCCCTGTGACTAGATTTAAGACTTTTGTTTCTTTTGGCTGAGAAACATCAACTTATGTTTTTCCAATTGTCTACAAAGATGTAAAATTAATTCCGTCTGAGGGACAGAATGGACCTCAACTTGAAGAGAACTTAAAGGCCACTGCTATCATCCATTTCCTCAAGCAGAAAGACAGAAACCTCCCATGCTGGCTTTAAGATCACAGATCTGTCACACCACAGCCGGCTGGGCTGACGTTGTAGGAGTGCTTCCGCTAACAGTCAGGGTATAAATCATTCATCTCCATCTGTCAGATCACCTCACTGTGTCAATGATCCTCTGTCACCATTTATTTGGAAGCGATGATTCTGTGATCTGTGTGCAGTCTGGACCTGAGCCAAATAGCATGAGAAGTCATTTTTCATCCTTGTCCCAGACAAACGTGACGTAGACCAACATGCAACCTTAGTTGTTCTGAATGCTGTCAAACTCAGTTTACTGTGAAACTCTTTATCAGCAGCAGGATTTTAATAATCCATCTAGATTTATAGCTCAAACAGTAGCTATAAAGGACTGGTTTCCTGGATTGTTTAGATGTGTTTCTGATTCAGCAAACCTGAATCAAATGGTTGAACTTCCTCATATTAAGTACTACAGAGTCATAATTACCTAATTACTTGCTTCAGACATGTTTAAACAGAGCTGTTCCAAAGGATGAGAAGAAAAGATTTTAATGAACACCAACCATTCTCCTAAAGCTTCAGAGATTGTGAGAAGCAGAGTAAAGACTTCTGGCCAAACTTTGCTTGCAAGGAGAAAACATCAGAATGTTTTGAGAAATTATCTTTTATCATGAATAAGTGCTTCAAAGCAATAAAGATGATTGATCATGATGGAAGATTTGGAGGGCAATTAGAAATGTATCCTTTTTTAAACTGATAGCCAACACATCACTGTTTACAAAAATGACATTGTGAAAACTTTCAGATTTGAAAAAAGCCTCGTTTGTTTTCCAGTCTCAAAAACAGACCAGAATAGTTTCTGGTGAGTATCTTTGTTTACCTTAAAACCTTAAGTTCTTCCAAAATGTGCTGATTTTACCACCCAGCACATTCACACGATTCACAGAAGGAGGATGAAAAATACATAACATTTTTCAACTACAAGTTAAACTTAAACAGCATTTGTGCATAGGTTTTTGACTCAAAACAAATAAAAAAATAACACCTCACATTTTGTTTTGCTCTTATTAAAACAGGAACAGGAGGTACAACCTGAACCCCACATATACATACACTGTCAGCTATCTTCTGAGTCAGAGCCCCATCTCCCATATGCTTCATTAATCCAAACTCTGTATTACATAACCGTACTAAATGCTCACAGCAGTGTAAGGGTGCAGCGACTCCCTAAATCCTGCCTATGCGTGCGCTCCAGCTTGCATCTGTCTGCGTGTGCATGAATCAGACATGTGTGACAGACAGAGAAAATTAGGTAGAATGAATGGCTGCAGAGTTGCTCAGTTTGTAGTCTGCATTTGTTGGGTTTCTCTGTACTGCATGTCAGATGGAGACACGTTCTCTCCCTTAAGGATGATTCTGAGTGCAGATTTGTTGTGTGCGTGCGCGTGTGTGGGCGTGTGCAACCATTCCCAGTTATTGCTGTGCAAACAGACAGGCAGGGTTGGACATCAGTTGTCAATTCTGTGCTCTTATTTCTTCCATGTGAACGAACACAGGATTTAATCATGAACAGAATAAACTGCTGAGTTTGTTTAACCCATGAAACATACATAAACACTCATCTTTGTACAGTATGAAGCCTTGTGTAATGATAGCAGGAGAAGCAGCAGCTAAGTGTAGGATTGAAATCTTCTACCACTCTTTCCTTTTTAAGGCCACAAAGCATTGCTTATACCCTGCTATCAAACAGCAAAACCTCAGTGACATTAAAATACATCAGTGAACAGAGCCATTTTGCCTCTCGCTCCGGGGACAACGTGCACACACCATCTGCAGCTGACTGCAAAGTGGGAATTTTAAATTACATATGGCAGCTTGTCGCCGGGAAACAGTTTGTATCAGGAAAGCAAATACGTATACCTTTATGAGACATCAATCCCAGGTTATGTCTCACTATGAACAAAGACACATTTGCCCAGACACTCATGTAAATTACAAACTCTGGTCTTGCTTGCTGACAGAAAAAGGCTTCACCATGTCGGCAGTCAGAAAAGGGGGGCGAGAGCCTCAATGCACCACTGAAGCTAGCAGAAGTATTAAAGCTCCCCTCTTTCCAATTATTTACAGCTACACACTCATCTGGTCAAAACAACACAGCTGAGTTTGAAGCTCTTTTGCTGGATCATTGGAACAGGCTCTGATCACAACAAGCAAGTAGAGGAATAAAAATAGAAGCCGGAAACTGACAATTTGAGAAAACACCAAACAAAACCAGTCCTGGAAGCTGGAATTTTACTTGCACTTTTTGTAAAGTACAACAGACCAAATTGTCAACCAAAAACAAACATCTGGACCTGTATAAACAAATCTAGTGCAATTGCAATGAAGACAAACAAAATGCATGAGCAATAAAATAACACAAGAGTTCTGGGTTAAAATCAATCAATACAATTTCAAGTTAAGCTGTGAGCAGTAGAGAGCCTTGCTGTGAGTTACTTATTCATAAAATAATTACATTTCTTGAAACCACAGATTCCATCTTTATAATTCATGTTATTTCAATCCCACTTCAAACTTATGTTTTGTC
The DNA here is from genome assembly GCA_903066825.1 of Alfaro cultratus. Taxonomy (NCBI): domain Eukaryota; kingdom Metazoa; phylum Chordata; class Actinopteri; order Cyprinodontiformes; family Poeciliidae; genus Alfaro; species Alfaro cultratus. The sequence continues at coordinate 45,381 of CAEFZX010017637.1, forward strand.
AGGAAAATGCTGAGTTTGGACATTTCCTACCCCTAGTAAGAAAAATTTCTGCAATTTACTAAATTTAAATAGAAAAATTAAAAAATGTTGATGGCAAAATGCCTTTTTTTCTGTCTTTCTGTATGGTTTCCTGCATACCTAATGGAAACTGAACATCATTCTCCATTTTTAATTGTTCCTTTATGTTAAATTAATCTTCTACTGTTTGGTGTGTTATACACTTGATTCAAACTCAAAGATTCAATCAGGAGTATCTAAGATTTAAATATATAACCCAAACCTAAAATTGGCAGATTTTCATTATATTCTGATGATAAATAACATTAAGAAGACAACAAGATTTAATCAGTATTTATCCTACTTTCACCTCTGTTCACACCAACAGGCAACTTTTCAATCAGACTTCTTGAATAACACATTGTGGTGGTTTATTGTCTTTGACTTTTCACAACCCTATAGGCACCTAAACGAGACAACGTAGGAGGCTCCCCATGCTGCGTGACCTATCTATGCACTCACTCGCCCCCCCGGCCCTCTTCTCATTTCCTCTGTCTCTAAAATCCCATCCCTCTCTTAGTTCCCATGGCAACCCCATCCTCCATTTCCATGACACCTGCCTGCTGTCCGAGAGGCACGTGGAGAGTTGACACTGAGAGATGAAGTAAAAGAGAGCAGGAAGAAGAGTCAGAGAGGGAAGAAGAGAACTGATGCCATTTGATATTTTTTAAAACCTGTAGGAAAGATCAGATGAAGCAAGACGGGATACTTGGACATTTTACACAGAAGTCTCTTCCAGTTCTGTTCAAGAGAACCAATGTGCTGTTAATTAACATCATGACAAGTACAGGATGTCAGGAACATACATATATAACAATGTTTAAGTATCCTTTCTGAGAGACAACTGGCAGAAGATACTGCAATATTTTACCAAAGATGTTTATTGGGCATAAAATTCACTGCCTGCTGTTTCCATGAAGAAACAAAAATAAGGACCAACAGAATCAACAACAGGGTTTCACATAAAAACAACATGAACACATTTCAGGAGGAGACACTGAAACTTTGTAGTACATGTGTATCGTGTGCAAGCTGTTATGAGGTGTAACTTTGCAGTCTGCCGCCATTTAGACAGCAAAAGGAAAAACATGTAAACACAAGTAAGATAAAATAAAAAACAATCATACGAAAAGAATATGATCTGATCCAGCGAAAAAGTTAGTGTAACAAAAGCCAGCATTAGAAAATAAACCGGTAATAAATAACATGATAAACAAAATTGAGCAGTAAGAGAAAAGAAGGGATTTTTTCACCATCACTGATATTCCACTTGAGTCCACAATTGTTCCCCAAAGAACAGAGAAATGGCTTCTTACTTAAGGTAGATATCTATGCAAATGCTTGGCTTTAAACTAAGTAAAGAACTAACAGAATTTTAGAAAACAGTTTTATTTTGGCTTAGACTTAAACCAGTAAAGTTTTTTTGAAGCTAGAAAATGTTTGTGTTGATTTGCAAGCTCAGAGGCTGTTATGACTGAGACTCTTCATTTCTGGCTTGAGTTAAAAGAAAAGCTTGACAATTTATTTTTGGAAAATACTGCCATCTCGGCACATCAAAGACTGATGTCTTTGAGTGATCACCAGTGGAGTGATGCGGCAGCCAATGAAATTTGTGTCACAACGGCTGATCAGTACTTTGTAAAGGACTGACGAGTTAAATAGAAAAGCAGAAGACGTGATGGTGTAAAGGACTGACAAGTTATGAAGAAAAGAAGATGTGATGGTGAACAACTCTTTGTATGTGACTGGCAGGTTAGGATGTCCAAAAACTTAATGAGGTAAAGGTTCAAAACACTTTGGTTGGGTGTTGGAAAGGATCACAACTGCACTTTAAAAGCAACCTTTCACCACCTTTTTATTGAGCATCTAAAAATTATACTAAAGATAGTCAAGAGGCCTGCAGCCTATTTCTGAGTGTATTTGAAACCTCTGACCTCATTGTCTCCAGACCTTTAACACATTTGGTAAAGATTTGTCAATAGATTATCTTTTATTTCCTGACCCCTGAAGTGCAATGCAACATCTGCCTTACTTGAAAAATATGTTCTTCTGTCTTTCCCATATTAAACAATGGCTAAATTTTGGAGACAGGAAGTCATGGATTTCAAATTAAATGTTCTTAGAAACCCCAACCATCTAAAAAGAAAAGAAAAGCAGAATTAGAAAAAAGCAGCATTTTTTAGGAATTGTCAAGTATTTACCAAATGTTATTGTAGGTGGCAAAGTTATCAAACTTTTTTTTACTTCACTTTACTGCTACTAACTCTAAATTTGGTCTAACGTGAAGATGGGAAGAGATAGAAAGCTGAAAATTTCAGGAATTGTTTTGAATATTTGTGTGGTGAAGCAAGAAATTTTCATTGAAATTAATATAAAGTGCTATTGAAATTGATTATTTTAAAGTATGATGCATTTATTGTACAGGTTCACCATGTAGAAGGTAAGATCTGAGAATAGGAAGCCAAAACACCACAGATTTACAAATTAGTCATCTACAGTTACAGTTCTTCTGTTCTTAGGTTTCCTACCTTTGCAATGTGAAGAAATTGTGACAGCTAGTTAGCTTGAATTCTAACTGCTACCCAGCACAACTCAAAGCAAGTAAAACATCTGAGAGGCTGTACATTCAATTAAAAACAAAAATTATTTGACTATTACCCAATGAAATAAATATTGCAAAAATCATCTGAATCAAACAACAGGCTGTTGAAAAAAAGCAAATGTTGAAAGGAAAGGTAATGGTAAAAACAGAGAAAGAAGACAAATAAAAGAAAGTAAATTTCAAAAATATAAGATGTCAGAACTTAACAGAAGAAATAAACCTTTGGTGTGACGTGTGTATATTTGAGGTTAGTGTACTTGTTTGTGTCAGAGTAGCCACTCACTTTGGGTGTGGGACAGGAAGCAGTAGAGAGGCGGGAGGTTGCCTGGGCGCGAGGCGACTCGGAGGGCGTGGTACTGAGGGAGGCTGCATCCCTGGGTAACACCTGCACACCCCGCGAGATGATGGAGTCTGGGATCTGAGATCAAACATATATGCAGACACACAGTCATCTAAACACAACACACAGGGTATTTAATCACTTACACAGCCTAACTTTGTTGCCAAAACCTTTTTGTTGATTTTGTATGACTATAGCACATGATTCCAATTAAAGCTCCCTTAGCATTTATCAATCACAAAATGCTTACAGAAGTTATTCTAAGTACTGTAAGTAAGTCTCTCCAAAATGCAATTCATCAACAGCGAGAGTTAGAGACTTTTCACCAGAGGTATGTAGTAGTTACATCTACTCAGTTACATTTACTTCGATAACTTTCTGTCAAAAATTTTATTTTAGGAGTAGTTTTTACTATCATGTTGTCAGGAAGAAAGCCTCAAATAATGTGATTTTTTATTCACATCATTTATGGTCTAAAATGCACATGTTTATTACTTTCATCTTGTGATTTGTACTGGTAGATAATATTTTTGCTATTGTTGTAGGGGTATTTTATACTTCTTGCACATTTTTAAATGACATTCTTTCAGACAACAAAGTATGTCTTTTTATTATACAAGGAAACATGTTTCTGAGCACATGACAAATAAATGTTGAACTTGAAAGTGATTTTAGCCTAAGGTGAGGGGGTACGGTGTCCCAACTTTATCCTCAGGAAAACAAATTTATGTTGATGTGCTTACTTAGTAAAGCAAAGCACATTTTATTGTTCAAGTTAAAAGAAAGATACAATAATAGGATTCAGAATCAATATGTGAACATTTCTTGAGACTAAAAACTGTAATTTTATCCCATGGCTGCACATATAATCCACAAATTTCGACATAGACATGTAAACGAGCCACAGCAAAACAATTTTTTAGCATTTCTAAGAGGAAACAGTCAGTCTGTGCTGATGAAGATGAAAACACAATCTTCTCACACTTAGGACATGTTGATGAAAAGTGTTGTTAACGATGGGTGAGATTTTTACATGGTGGAGTCTTACCAAAATGCATCTGTGACTGGACAATGAGGTGGGATGTTACCCTGACAACACAGCCATTAAGAAGAGTCCATGCTGCAGACAGGACAGGACAGGATGATGGGAATGGAGACATGCTCTCTCAGAACGTAGTTATGTGCAAAATTTGCAGACGTCAGCCATCAGGTGTATCTTATGTAAGGTTAAACCAAAGCACCGGGATGCTAATCCATTCTGGCATAGAGTTCACTGTCCAACAGGAAGTTATACAACTCAGGATTAGGAAATGACATGATGACATAATGCATTTGATGATACAGATAAAAAAGCTGTATGCACACAAATTCATGTAGAAGTAGTCTTTTACATGGTTTAACATTAATTGGCAATGTGTGATGTTTAGTGACACACCAGGGACTTTTAACACAATTCTTTGCATGAATGATGTGCAAAGATGTCAAAAACAATTGCTTAAACTGGATGCAATCAAGCTTGACGACAACAAAATAAAGTGAACAATCCTCCCCTCTCATCTGTCCCGGTACCTTGGCAGTGATGGATGCAGAGGTGATGTGGGAGGAGGAGCTGTCCTCGGTGGATGCCACCCCACTGTCCTTCTTCTCCTCATCCTCCTCCTCGCACTGCACACCTTTGTCTTCTGTCTGGCGGCGCGGCGAACTGTTGGGAGGCGGCGAAAGGGGTGGCGGTGGCGAAGGCAAGTCCTCCAGCTCGTCTACCACCTCTTTTACCTTCACCACCGCGTCCCGAAGGAGGTCGATGGCGTGCGGCAGCGCTGGGAGGATGAACTGAAAGCATTCCTGGGGCGGATTGATATTAAACACACTTGTTTGTAGCTCTTTTTGAAAATAACATCAACAGTAGAAACATAATGAAAGCTTAGAACTTTTTTGCATAAATTTTAAACCCAACAACTATTTAAATATGTAATATCTTTCTTTCTAATGATAAAAAAATATTCCCTGAAAATCAGCTTTGAATAGAAATAGTGTTATGCATCATATTGTTGAGCTGTCAGAACACTTCCTCTGTATAAAACTAAAATGCAAATCCAAGATAGATAAAGAATTGCATTTCATGCTGTGAAAAATCACACTTGTATCAATGTAAATCTGAGGAGAGAGATGACAGGGAGTCTGTGAATTTACAAGGAGATTCTTGTTTGCTTTTCTGTGAAACCCCAGCTCGTCACAGTGCCGACTAGAGGCCAAATCTTTAAAGTGCTTCTCTATTCCATGTCTTTCCAACTCAGTTTTCCTCTCTGTGTCAGTGTGCCTGTGGGCTTCTCGGCAGTGCTAAACGCTCTATTCTCCTCACTCTCAAGACAAGAGCTAATCTGTGAAATTATTTATTGCTCTGTGTATTTTAAGCATTGAGTGGATACATTATTTATCCACCACACACTTTACACTGGCTGCCAACGGGCTTCCATCGCAAGCTTTCCACTCCACAATCTGTTGTTATCTAAAATGGACTGAATCTGGCAGGATTAACCTTGATTTGAGGAAATTCCATATACCCACACTGACATTGATGCATGAGTGGAACAGCATTTTCCTCCTGTCTGCATGCTTAAGGCAGACTATTGGACAACCAAGTGTAACAGAAAAAGAAAAAAACGGTTTATCTCAGTAATAGAGTGTAATGTCTGCTAGGAAACCTTTACACACATTTCTTTGTATTGAAGTTGGCCTATTATGCTTCTTTGAATGGGTTAGGATAGGCCTATAAGCTACACCAAACATGTTCATTACATATTTTGCGAAAATCTTAGTTGATGAAATTTTAGTCTGTTCAATTCTGCCTATTTCGAGCTCCTTTCAGAAGGAGCTGTTTTAGGGCCTCCTGCCATTTTAAATCATAATAAAATGCCGCTGGCCACGCCCCCCAACTCACGTATTTGTTGGGAGGCGTGACTTAACTGGCTGCAAACAAATGTGCAAATATACAGCCGTACAACTTTGAAAAGCAGAAATGGAGCCTCCTGCACAACCAACAAGAATGCAGCAAGTGGTTTCTGGATGGTAAGTCAACAGCAAAATGCTCTTTTCCAACAGCCATTGTACAACCCATACAGCATAAAACCAGCTGACCCAAACATACTGGAGCTCAGCCTGGGTTGCTAGGTGACGGGGCTAGGCTTTGCTGGGATTGCTAGGTGAGAGGCAGTGCCTCCTAATTTGTGACGTTACATTCGGAAGGTTTTTAAAACGGTTAATTTTTCCAGACACCAAAGAATATTAACTTATTGCCAAAAATGGCTGGGTGTCTTTTTTAACCTTTTTTTCTGTTTCCAGAAGCTGTAGAAACCCAAATAGACGTACAAAAATGTTCAAACACAAAGAAGCCCAACAACTTCCTTGAAGACTGATAATGGCTAATCATAATGTGTTTAAAGCAGGGGTCTCAAACTCCAGTCCTCGAGGGCCGGTGTCCTGCAACTTTTCGATGTGCCTCTGCTGCACCACACCTGAATAGAATAATTAGGTCATTAGCAAGGCTCTGGAGAACTGATCTACACAAGGAGGAGGTAATTAAGCCATTTCATTTCAGGGTTTGGTACCTGTGGCACATCTAAAAACTGCAGGACAGTGGCCCTCGAGGACTGGAGTTTGAGACCCCTGGTTTAAAGCCTAATCTGAATCTGGAGATCTAGGTGGTGAGTTGAGCAAAGTTGATGCTAAGAGCCTGGAGATATTTCTTCTCTCCGAATTTGAGTTTTCACTGAGTCCTAGGAACATTTTCAAGGTACATCAAGCGTGTTTATTTTTATTTTTATTCACCGTTTTGTCCTAAAGGAGAGTAAATGTCAGGAACAATAAAGAGCATAGTCACAGGCTATGCTGCCAATGGACAAAAAGTGCAAGAGAAAAAGGAGTAGTGTTGTTGTCAGAGTGGGTCATGGGGGAGGGTAGGAAAATCTGAAGACCAAGGGAAAGACGGTTTAAGTGAGAGGTTAACAGAAACCAAAAACCACAGGATTGCAACACTGACGAAATAAAAAGCATATTTACATAAAGTACAGCCAGAGCAAATTGCATCACATTCCCAAAGACCAGAGGAGTTCGCGTTAAAAATCTGTTGACTTTTAAAATCTGCATAACTGCAATTTAAAGAAAAAAATAAAATCATCATTTGTGAAGCGATCCTAATACAGATGTTATTAAATTTCGGAGTGTTTTTTCTTCCATTTTGTTGTTCTTTTCCAATCTAGTTGATCACTTCTGCACCTGCTGTGTTTGTAGCTCAGAGGGATCATTGGAACTTATGCAAAGAAAAAAACAAAGAGGAAATCTTTTGAATCTGTAGTACCGCTGATCATATTTGCATCTAGTTGTAGTAAGTGGAATATGGGTTGTTAATCTGGAGCAGATATAAAGCAAACATTGCATCCATAACAGCTGGAAGAATTGAGGCATTTCTAGCACTTGGCAAACAGACACTTTTCACACTAGAAACAACAGCAATGGCATCTTTTTACCATTTTCTTTTAGCACAAATCAGACTGTTTCTATTATGTGCTGAAAATGAACACAATCAACAATTGTGAGGAATCCAAGTAAGTGGATATTCCTTTTTTAATACATGAATGTCTGATTTTGATGTTATTGCCACCTTGTTACTTGGAAGTGGTATTGCAGTGCATCTCTGTTCTTTTTGTTTGAACAAAGATATATATTTTCCAAACATTTGTAAGACAAGGCCTAATCATTGGATTTTATTCCTGCATAATAGTCAGATAATTTTCATCCTTTACTCATTTGATCATTGTCTTTGAATTGACCAGAGGAGAAACTGTATTAATCCATGTGAATGTTTTCTTTTTAAAAGTATTACCTTTATGGAAAAATTATATTACTGGCGAATTATTTTCCAAACCACAGACTCCAAACCAATGTTAAAATTATTCTAGTTTACACACATTTAATAAAATATGTCCGACAAATTCCAGCTATTAAAATATTCACACAATCTGTCCATGTCGTTTTTGACTTCTGCAGCTAAAAAATTCACAATGAACACTTTGACATTAATAGGCTTCATCTGCCTAGCTCAAGTGGACTTCCTTGTTATCCTTATGAGAAGAGATGAGCGTAATAAAAGCCTCCAATGAGCTGCCAGGGCCTTTAAGTTTACCTGGGATTTGACGAGGGAGACACTAATATGGCAGCAGATGGGGGAGGAATGGAGTGTAACTGATGGAACGGAAAATAAAACTGATCGAGTAAAGCCACCGTGTAACAAGACAGAGACGGATGTGTTGGACACCAATGAAAGGAGGGAGAACAAAGGAGCTAGAGAGGAGACACTTGTGGACGCACATGGTTTGGATAATCATATAGACAGAAGGCAAAGCAATGAAACCCCAAGGAAAATATATTTAAAGTATCTAATGATTAAAAAAAATTCTGGCAAATGCAAATGGAACTTCACATTAAGTCAGAAATAATTAAATTTACACATATACAATTTATGCATATCGACATATAAATTAATTTATGTAGCACGAACGGATCTCATGTCTTGGAGCAAGGAGAGTGTAAAGACAATGATGTCCATGCAAACAGGTCACAGCTTAACAAATTAACTTTCATTCTTATCATACATTTGTTTTGTGCTCAGACTTTAAGACACTTGTTATTTGTCTACTTTAGGTGTGGGGAGAATTAATGAAAAATGAATAAAAAAAGCAACCAAAGTCAATCAAGAGGCACTTTTACTAAATTATGTGCAAGTCTGGCTCCTTAGAAACAAAACAAAGAAAATAAGGGTGACTAAAAAACATTGGTCTGTAGATTTGTTCCACAACTACCAGGATAACTGCGTTCATTTTTCACAGACAAACTAAAAATACAGTCAATAAACTAGAAGTATGCCCTTTTATACATCCATGTACAGCCTCAGGGGCAACTGATGTTTAATGATTTCTTGTCACTGCATCAAAAATCCCAAATAAGAACTAGAGATGCAGCAAAAAAGTTTGCGTTTCCAATTGACCAATCATTGCACAGGACCAAAATCAGCCATGTTTCAACCTCCAGCAGGTTGAAAACTCAACAAGTGGATCTTCTTCCATAATGCTACAAAGTTCAACTACCAGGTCCTGGAGACAAAACACTCTTTAGTGTGGATGGTGTGACTGGATGGAGAACAGTAAGATTTTCTGGTGAATTTGTGTTTTTGAGCTGATAATGGGAAGGCTGAGTAAAAGGGATTTTTTTAAATTCATTCAGGCTTTCTGTAATGAAACATGTCAGACTTGAAAATATTGACAGCCTTTCAGAAATCTTTGATTTTAAGTACTGTTCTCTAGTCTTGAAATAATGGTTCTGCAGAATCACTCTTTTCCTTCATATGTGGTTTTTGTGTTCTGCTATACATGTTGAAACTGGTGGACAATCGTATGTGTCATGTCAACAACAGACAACTTTATCATTTCCTACCTGGGAGCCTTTCTTACTTCCTGGTAAGTTGATGATGAGCGTCTTGCCTCGGATACCGCAAACAGGTCTGTGAACACAGAACCATTATGAGACAACGTGATTCAGAACTGCATGTTCAGTCAATGTGAAAAAAAACTGCACATCAATATTGTGTTATTGTAATCAACATCAACATCCTAATGTTGTAAATGTCACCAAGAAGGAGAAAAGTATTGACTGATGTCACTATTTGTCTTTAAATGTTACATTTGTGTTGTTGTGTTTGTCGGACCTGGAAAGCATGCCTAATGGTGTGACATTGAGGGATCCCATCAGCATTGCCAGAGACATCCCAGGAGCCTCCCGCTCTATCACTTCCTTAGTGGCCTGGAAAGAAACACACACACAAACACACACACACACACACACACACACACACACACACACACACACACACACACACACACACGCACACACACACACACACACACACACACACACACACACACACACACACACACACACACACACACACACACACACAGACACACACACACACACACACGCACACACACACACACGGAGAACCACAGAAGCAAGTGTGATTGTAGTCTAGCAAATCATGCTAGCTCTGCTATCAGTCTAAAAATATGAACCTGCAGAACTGTTCTTAAAAAGTTAGAACGAAATCAAAGAAATGAAAACTATTTTACAATTACTATTTTGGTTTTCTTGAACTGGCTTTAATTTTAGACAGCTTACAACATCAGTCCTTTAACTGCATAAAGAAAGGAGCTAAAACTAATTAAAATGTGCTTGAACAACTTACAAGCAGTGATGGCATAGTTACTTTGAAAAAGTAACTTTAATCAGATTACTGATTACTTGATTTTTAAAGTAACTACGTTACATTAAAAGTAACTTGGTTAATGCGCCGCCACCTGTGAAAATTACATTGATCTTTGCCAATACTTAATTGCAAGTTATTTTATAATAATAACATCAACAATGTGTCTCCACTTATAAGGTTGAACTGAAAGGGAGATTGTTTAATGGTTACAACAGTACAAAAAAAAAAAACTTTAGCAATTTGTGCATGTGTTTGTGTGTTCTAGTGTTGCCTGGAAAACTATAAATAGGATTTTAGACTCCCTTCCCCACTCCCAGCATCCAGGTTGTGCGTTATGGCCCTGCGTTTGATGCGCTCCTCCTGCCGCTCCACAACTCAGATGGCTGCGAGAGGCAGGGTACACCATGGACAGGTCGCCAGTCTGTCGCAGGGCAGCACAAAGACAGACAGGACAAACAACCATGCACACTCACATCACACCTAGGGAGAATTTGGAGAGACCAATTAACCTAACAGTCATGTTTTTGGACTGCAGGAGGAAGCCAGAGTACCCAGAGAGAACCCACGCATGCAGGGGGTTGTCTGCCATTTTGTTTAACTGTTTTCTCCTGTTTTGGTGGTTAGCCAGGGAGTTCAGGTTTTGTACTTTTCTTTCAGTTCATCTCTAGAAAGGTATTTTTTATTTCATAGTTAAAAGGGGGTGCTTTGTTTATTGTTTTGGCCTTGGAGACCCTGAAGCTCAAAGCTTCCCTGTGTTTTTTGCCTCCTGTGTTGAGATTTTTACCTGCACTGTAAAATAAACTGTCCATTTGCTACTGACATCAACTGTTTTAGATTACTGATTTTTGTGTTACACCGAGTGCCAACATTTACCCTTAGTGGTCTTGGGAAGGGGTTGTAACAACTTTTCAGAAACTTGTTCCTCTGTTTAGTGAGATAATGAATTAGATTTTTTCATTATGTTTGAAAAGAGTGCTGAGAATCTATCAACGTGGAGATTAGTTGGAACCAGACTATGAGGTTATGAAATATTAGAAAATTAGATTTTAAGAAAGGCATTCAGTGATATCCTTTATCGCAGAGAAATGGCATTTTTCATAATCAGCAATTTGATGTAAATGAAAGCAAGATGGGGTTTAATTTTCCATTTTTAAATTTAATTAGCTTGGTCTGAAGATAAGGGTAATATAATTTGGTAGCACTTTGTAATGCAGCATCCGCTTTTCCAGAACTTAAAAAAACACACAAACAACTGTCCCCAAGATGAGGAAGCTTGCTTCCACAAAAAAGAGATCAACTTTCAAAAGCAGAGGAGTTTAACATCCAAAGGTTTAATTGCATGGGTTTAATGGGAAGAGAAGATATTTCCCCAGTGATTTAAGAGACCAAATCAATATCGACTGCTAATGTAGATAAATGTAGATGTGGAAGAGATAGTTAAGGCTTTCTTTTCAGCGTTCAGACAGCCGAGACGTAGACTGAGTAATTTGGTAATGGATGCAATAAAACACATAACATGCTAAATTTAACAGCAGAAATAGACAATTTGGACAGATGCATGGAGAGTTTTGGAAACAATTTGATATTGCAATTCACAAATAGAATGTGACTTTATGTATTTTCTGTCCACAAAAAAGCACTTTGTAGTGTATTTAGACTCATTTATTTATTAAATAATAAAATGACTGATCTACTGTAAATCTGTCTTCCACTGAGGTTTAATAACATTTTATCCATCTTGTGTTTGGGAAAAAACATTGTTTTGCAGCAAAGCTTTCTTATTAGAGACACACAGCACTCTTTAAGATGTACCTCCAAGAATAATTTTCAATGTCTATGCCTACATGTGCTTTTGTTTACATATGCACATTAAAAACAAGAAACAATATATAAAATGTAAATACAAGCCAGAATAGCGTCAGTAAAACTAATCAAAACAGCCACGAAATACAATATACCATCAAATTACAAATGGAGACAAAATAGAAATGTGGTGACCAGCCAACCATTAATGACAAGTGGTCAAGAGGAGTGTCTCTATAATCCACAAAATTCATATTAGGCAGCAGCAAATTTACATTTTTACATAACAAGGTAACACAAAAATATTACACAGCAAAATAATACCCAATTAGCTGCTTTGTATTAATACCCTTCATTTAATTTCTTGTGGAATACATTAGTAATCACAGAGTATACAATGTCAATTATTTCATGAAAATGTTAGCATAAAGCAACGGAGAGAACTTTTTAAAATATCAAAAAATTATTAAAATAATAAAAACTAGATATGAAATTAAGTTTTGTCTGTAAACTATCATTCCTCTTACAGAAAAAGCTTTTGATAAAGGAAGCACTTCTACTCCTTTATTTCCCCTCTGACTACAGGACTAATTAGTGGTAATCAGTGTTGCAACACATGCGTGTGATCAGCAAAAGCAAGCTGCTAATGAAGCAAATGCAGCAGCAGGAGACATGTGCCTCTCAACACACATTCAAACCCAATAAAAAACTCGTCTACTATCTACATTAGAAATCATCACACCTGTAGTTTGCAGAACTGTCTCATAAGCAAGACATCTTGCAAATGTGTGTATATTCCCTACACTTTCTCATATGTTGTGACTTTAGAACCACAAACATGAGAGTGTTTTATTGGGATTTCAGAGTGCTTTTTGTCAAATGAAAGAAATAGACTATATGGCTTTCAAAAAGCCGTTTAGTCAAGCTTTTTGAGTCATATTTGTGAAACCCCCTTTCTTTGCAATTATTGCTACATAAAGTTCACTTTTCCTGTAAGCTTAGTGTTAATGTTGTAGTGAAAGTTTTGCAGCATCCAGTACATTTTCTATCAGGAAATGCATTGTTATTATTATGGCATTATCTATATTATATTTATTTTTATCCATTTTCCCCATCAGATCTGCCCGGTTCCCCTTTAGCTGATGTAGAAAAACATCCCAGCAGCATGATACTGCCTCCACCGTGCCTTACTATCCGGTTGGTGTGTTCATAGTGATGTGCAGTGCCTGGTTTCCTGACATGAAGTGTGTTGAATTCAGGCTATAAAGTTAATTTTGGCCTCCTGTAATCTGTGCATTTAATGTTCAATGTTGATTTTGGCTTTAAATAATCTATTTTAAAAAAGCAAAACGACAACAACAATAAAAAACGCAATCACCAAAATTGTATTAAGTTTCTGTGTTATTATTATGGCATAATCTGCTTTGGCATTGTGCTCATATTTTTTAATGTTTCATTCACAGGAACGTTAGGAAATTATTTTATCAAAAGATCTTGGTGTTTATTTTTTGTTATCGTTAAGTGTGAAAAAAATGTCTTAATTTGATTTAGATTTTAAAATCTATTAATGATTTACTTTGTAATTTGGTTAGCTATACTTTAATATATCTTGTCTGTCATTTTTTTCCATATTTTGTTTTCCAGGGTTTGCTAAAGTACAAAACATTGCTGTTTTTGACTGAAGAAGTTCTCAGGAAACATTTACCGTAATATGTAAGCTCACCTCTGGTGTTACGTCTCTCGGGGCGAAGCCCGTGCCCCCGGTGGTGAGGATGAGGTTGAGTTCTTTCTCATCACACCAATCCACCAGTGTTTCCTGTTGGTAAACATGGACAAAATGCACATTTATGGAAATCTTATGCAAAGATATACACATCACTGCAACACAATGAGAGGAGCAGACCAATGATGTTTACCTTGATTTCATCTATCTCATCTGGCACTATCTTGTAGGCCACGATCATGCCCCCCAACCTTAGAGACAAGGAAGAACACAATGTCTGAGAAAACATACATGGCACAGAAAGAAAGTTATTTTCTTTATCATTACAAACCCAGCACAGTTCTCATGGCTGGAGAAATTGTGACACGCATGTTAAATGCAAAGAAGATGAGTTAAAACCCAAGGTGATAAGGTGATTAGGTATTTAACTGACAGGCAATCTGTTTGGTCTCATGATACTTTACCAACAGAGATAATGGGATATATTTAAGTAAACTCATAAACAATATCAAATATGAAAGTAACAAGAAACACTGCAACTAAACAGGGGGGAAATGCCCTTGAAAACTCCTTATGAAAGGATTTTCCCCAGGATGGCCCAAAGAGAGGAAGCTCGGAGAAGTGAACGTCGGACCATGGCGCCCTCCTGTGGTCAGACGCAGTATTACACTATCTTAAAAAAAATAATACCCAGACCGAAGGTGAAGAATCTGCAGAAAATCCTTATGTAACAATTTTCTTTTTTTTTTCTTTAGAGATCTATTTTTGTGATTGTAGTGCATCATGTTTCCCCTCCATGACACTTAAATGTCATGTTACCCTCCTGCAGCCAACGCACTGTAACAGTTAATTGTTGCTAATCTTCTATTTTACAGTCTTTTGGGATACTTTTAGAATATTTAGTTGACAATTTTTTACGGCATACATAAAGTCAAAATATTGAACTCTAACAGGTTGACCGATGATGTGCAAAAGTCAAAAATGGATCTTTGACAAAAGAGGGCAATTATATATATATATAAAAAAAAGGACCATTAGGATGAAGGAGGCTATTCACAAACACAGGTCGTCCCACCTGACATGGTGGCATGGGTGATTTACCCACGCTTAGTGTGCTTTGATGGGAAGGGAGAGGCTTTTGGCAGCTCTGTAAGGATTAATGCGTGTTTATATGCATTTGTGCACGTACGCTTGGTTTATGTGTTTGCGTGTGTCTGCGTTAGACCTCACCAGAGTAAAGGAGCTGTCAGGACAAATCACCTCTTGTGTGCTCCAGGGGTTTTTCATGCCTCTCCGTTTCAGCCCAAATGAAAATACGCTCTTCACAAATAACTGGAGTTCCTTCCCAGTGTTTCCTTGGCAGCTCTTCCTGTCTGGAGACTCTGGTTGCTGCGTTGTATATGGGAGCGTGTGAGAGCTCCTCTGTGCCTTTTTTGATAATTAACAGGGATCACATTTCTTTGCTATGATGTGTTTAAGATATTCAGGCGCATTGTTTTACGTTTATGATGAACAAGTAAGCAATTTACAGATTTGTGTAACAATAATGTGTATATTAAGAGACAAAATGGTACCAGTCAGACATTTTGACTCACATATGCAAGCATTGCTAATGTTTTCCCAAACTGCACAGGTTGCTAAATTACAGTGCAATGGAAAGTGAACTACCAACTTAAATGATGCTCAGGTGAATAATAGCAATGCTAATGGTAAATATAGACAACAATTTTAATAATGAGATGAAAAAAATAACATGTAGTTATATTAAAATGCAAAAACACACAGATTGCAGATGTTTATTTTTAAGGGAATACAATGGAAACCATACATTTAAAAACATATTACTTTTCCCGAACAGTATTTAAAATTAAAAAATCTAAACTTCCTGTCTTTAGTTCAGGCATCATCACAAACTTTATTTCTATATGCAAAAGTCAAAATACTGAGAAATATTTTACGAGTTTTTTTTCAAAGTCAGATATCTTTTACATATGCTAGTAGTAATACGCCTGAACGTTTTGAGGAAGCCCAGATGACGATATGTCTTTGTAAGATTTTGATTCTTGTTCATTTCAGCAAACAAAGGCCACTTGGCAAGGAAGAAAACTAAATTTTTATTTAATTTTTTGTCCATAATGGCCATTGTTGCCCTTGGAGAAAATAAGGGAAAACTTACGGCTTGAGAACCCCATCCAAACTGTAAATTACAGAGATGGCCACATCAGATTGTGTAAAAATTTAGATGAAGAAGGGATTAGTTCTGCTTACAAAAGAATACGCTATCATGAGTAAGTAGGGTTCTGATAAAGGGTTTGACTTTCTTAGAAGAAAAACATAGCATTCTATTTTTGTAATGCAGTTATATATCTTTATGCCACAACAGAAATCTATTTGTCAAATGCTTGGCTAAAGGTGGTCAGCGCTGAAGACAGCTTTTTGCCTTCGGTGTGGACAGATCCTAATGCAGCTGGAAAAAAAGAAGAAGAGACGCAAGAAGAGGGGGCAGACGGAGAGGAAAACGGGGGTGGATGGGTGAGAGTGGCAGTAGTATTGGCCTGAAAGCTTGGACATCTCGGCCAAATCTTACAATGAATAAAAGACGAGCACAGAAAGAAAGATGAAGATGGGAAGCTTGAATAACAAAGAGAGGCACAAAGTGAAAAGAATGCAAAAAAGGGACACACTTTACAAGAGAGGGAGAATTTGGAAGTACGCGTGTGTGTGGATGTGTGAGTGCACAAAGGTCTGCTGCAAATCTCAGTGGTTGTGGGACACTTCCAAGAAGAGACCCATCTGCCAGGGTGATTTCATTAATAATACACGCTCTTTGTAGAAAGCACTCAATCTCACTCTCTGTATTTTTCTTGCATCCATATCCATACACACACACACACACACACACACACACACGCACACACTACATCCTGGGGGGAGACAAAAGCCTCCTCGGTCATCTCCACACTCCCAGTAGTAACATAGAGTTGAGCCCATTAGAGGTAAGTTGTTGGTTCATCCATATGTAGGAAAGCTCTCAAGGGGTGACCTCTCAACATGTTTGCTGATAGTGGGAAAGGTGGAGGAAAAGGATGAGCTCACTCCTTTAAACCCCCACTGTGTTGAGAGCTGAGAGTGGCCACCACGGCATTCCACTCACACGCACGATGTGCACACCACCCCAGAAAAAACAAACAATATTATAAAGTGTGCAGAAACACTCCACCCTGCAAGGCTTATTTATGGAATAAATGTCACCATGCTTCAGCTACGCCATTTCTGACAGTTTCTGGCTTTCAAGTTTAATTTCTTTCTTTAAAGCATAGCAGCTACACCTAAATGCAAACATCTGGGGTAAAATGAACAGGTCATAGTGGATTCATTTATGCTCTGCAATTCTTCCCTTGGATATTTTTGGAGCAAATCCTGACAAACACTAGCTAAATATGTCAATTTCACACAGAACATTTGTCAAACAGAAAAGACAAATGTTCATCTTAAATAGACAGAGAAGAAGCCTGAACATGTGTTTTTGTATTTAAATACAATTACAAGTATTAACAGGAGGTTTTCCAGTAACAGTACCAATGGTGATTTGCTTAAAAAAAAATTAATGTGCTTAAATTTAACATTAAGGGATTTTTCCAAAATGTTCACTGTGAGGTTTTCTACTGCTATAAAAAATCATTTAAAAGTTTTGAAAAATCTTCACCAGGGATGCCAAATTACCATTTAGGGTTTTTTTATAAACATGTTTTTGTTCTAAATTTAATTTTAAAAGTCTAATTAGCGTAACGTTGAGGGCTAGAAAATAAGCTCATCTAACTAAAGCGAACAATGAGGTGCTCAACTTTTGCTAATTGCTCAAATGCTGCAAAATAACATCACAAAGGCAGTAAATATAGAACACACAATCCGACTATAACTGCATTAAAATTATAAATTAATAAGCAGATGTACACATATTGAGGGGTTTATAATAAATATACTAAAAATCGTAGAGCAACAAGTGTTCAGGAAAGAAGCTGACAGATCTGGTGCAGGGATTTTTCACTTTGTCCTCATTTAAACAGTCTTCACCACAGGTCTGTCCCTGTGTCCTGGAAGCCTTCAGGTTTGTCTTTGTCCCTGATCAGACAGTGAAATTAGGTCTTGTGCCACACATCAGATTTTTTTTTCTGGTTATTTTTAGTCCTGGCAGTTTGCAGCACTGAAGATCTTTGCAACACAAGTCAGTGAAGGGTGCTGACAAACTGTTGACTTGCAAGCATTAAAAAAAATATTCACACAGAGGCAAATATGTGAAGAAAACAGTTACATGCACACACATATAGGAACACCCAGATGGATACACATCCACCGCTTCTTCGCCTCCATGTCCTTGAGTCTCAGTGTTATTTGTTCATCTCCCCTCTGCTGCTAGGTCTAGCCTTCGCTTCACTTCATTTGTCTCCACTCACCATCCGGTACACCTCTAGATGCTCCCAAAAGTGAAACCAAACTGACTGATTCCACGTGCAAAAGCCTACTTGACAGATGCTGTGATTATAGTTTAAATGTCCTACTGTGGTGCCTCACTAAATCTCACCTTCCATTCCTTCACTTCCTCCTTTTGTTCTCCTGCCTTTTCGCTTTCCCCCCAAATGTTTTATTATTTCTGGCAGCTGTGACACATTGAACAAAGAGTGTTTAAGCTGGTCATGATGGAGTAAGCAGCAACAAACAAGAGATTTTATGTAAACCATCAGCTCAATGTCAGACAGTAAGGCATTCCAAAAAACAGTAACCAGTGCAGGACACAAATAACTGATTTTAGTACAAAAACAGCCAGAGAGTCCAGTGTGCTCTAGCAAGGCCTAATTTATACACACTGTATTTTCTCCAGTTTGCTAAATTGGCGTAAATTTTGTCATCTGTATCCATGAACCAACTCGGATCCCCTAGGAGTTTCTGAATGTACCAACATTGAGCCATGATCTTTGTGGCCGTGCTGACTGTGTGTACCAGTAGGGACAATGCAGTCCTGTATTCAAAGGGTGGCACCAAACACACAGGAAGTAAGCAAAAGCAGCAAGTCGGATTACAAGCATGGCAGAAAAAGCAACAAGCAATGGTCATTTTTAAGAAAACAATTTTTGATTTTCCAATTTGGTTCATCTCTCAGGAAGGAAAAAAAATGCAGAAATTGAATTGACAGCTTGGGTAGAAAAACTAATAGACTTTTTCAGCTTTTCACATTTCAATACTTATATTTTAATCGCCCCTTGGTGCCAACTAATGATCATCAAAACACAAATACGTAGCTTTATTTTATCAAAATAATATTTCTATTTTTATTTTGTTCAGATCTCAGTATTTGCATTGTGCAAGAACATTAATATTAACTTAGCCTACTTTATTTGTAAAGTTCTCCGGGATGACATTTGTTGTGAATTGGTGCTGTATGAATAATCTGAATTAAATCATTGCTGACTAGCTGATTACAAAATAACAACAATATCAAAGATACTTTTCTTTGGAAACATACAAATTTGATCTTTATCAAATTGGTGCACTCCTCAAACACAAACTACCTAACTACAAGACTGCTGTAGAAATTTTAACTGAAGAAAGAAGACTTAAACTTAAAAAAAAAGGACAGAAACTGTAAGTGCTGTGATCATTTCACTACTTTGCCATTTTGTACATTTGGAGTTCTACATTCTACATTTTTTGGGTGTGAAAAAGCAGCTCTGTAACTACCATCCTGCCTCTTCATTGCCTCTTAGAAACTTATGGAAATTTCTAAGTTTAGGTGCAAGAAAGAGACTCATGTTTATAGTTGCTAAGAATAATCACACTTATCAAGGTATTTCCTAATATAAGGTTATAGACAGAGTAAAAGTTGATTTCTTAAGTTTTTTTTTTTAAAGCTGCTTTTCTAACACAAAGGTTGTGATATCACCTTCCCTAGTAACACAAATAATAATTGACTGCCAATCACAGAAAGGGTCCAATAAATATTTTGACAGCCGTTAATCTCTAACAGAAATTGGGGCAGAAAAAAATTGTCTCCAAAGTTCAAACTTTAGAGATCAGGAATTGGTTCACAGAGTTCTGTGACCAAACTCTGCAACTTTCGGCCTGATTTTGAACTTATCACCATAGAGAAATGTCACCATGTACATGAACACAGGCACAAATATAGTAAGTAGCTATGAAACAAGGTTGAATGCTGTAATGTCAAAGATCTTTCCTGTAATAATTCTACTATGTCACCATGTGATGTTTCACTAAAACCTGGACAACAGAGCACATCCTAAAGTCCTTACACTGGCTCCCTGTAACGCAGACAATATACTTTAAGATACTTCAGTTAGTTTATAAATTACTGAATGTCTTAGTACCAAATTACACTAAAGATCTGTTGTTAACGTATCAACCTTCCAAGCCACTCGGGTCTTCTGGTTCTAGTCTACTTTGCATCTCGAGAACCAGAACAAAACATGGAGCATTCAGCTTCTATGAACCATAAATCTGGAACAGATATGGCATAAAGGTTTGGGTCTATTTCTCAGAAACATGTTAATTTAATCTTACCAAGTCTATAAAAAACATAACGTATACGTTAAAAAGTAAACATACGAGTATTACAGAATTGTTAAATTATATTTTTGTTGATGAAAATATTTAATCTTTTAAGATACCAAGGGTCATGTTTCTTCCTTGCATGCAAGGTATTTTTCTTAGGCTGAAGAGATAATTTTAATCTATTAGTTGCAGTATTTAACTAAAAGAGTACACAAAGATGCAAGAATGAATCTTTGTGTGAGAGTGAAGTCCAGATTTAAGAGACCTTTCAGCTGGATTAAGCGATTATGTGCATGAAGGTTTTTTTTGTCTTTTCAGGTTGGAGATGAATTGTCAAAAAAATTAGGTCAATACTCACAAGGAGGGGTCGTGGACGAGATCTTTGAGGTTGATGCCGCTGCGGTCCTCGGCTAGGTTCCGAAAACAGCTGTCACTAACTAGAAAGAAAGACACAGAAAAAAGAGAAAGTTTATTTGGCATAAATTCAATTTAGTGCATGGAAGGACTTCAGAGTTTAGCCAATGTTAACGGGTGAGAAATGACTCATTTTCATGTCAAGCAACTCTTGATGTGAGAAAACCTCATCCAGTCTAACAAAAGCATCAACAGAACAATGTGATTCTATTGAAATATGGGAAAATAATATTCTTGGCAAATATTTACCTATTAAAGAAACAAAAACATATTTCAATTTCAATTGGAATAAAATTGTGCTGTTTAAATATTCATAAATAATTTTTGTTGGTAAAAATGATAGGGACTTTTCAATGAAGACTCAATGTAGCCAAAGACAGCTAAGCCACGTTGACATATTTTATTTTTATTGTTTGGTCGGAAAAGAAAGAAAGAATGAAAAAAAAAAATCTGACAGACTTCAAATATTTTTTTCACCAAAAAAAGAGGATGAGTCAAGAGCTATTTATCAAATGTTTGGCATATCACAGCAAAAAAAACCAAAAAAAAAACCATGAGACTTTATGATTTTAATTGCAAAGATCTGGATAAGCAGACAGATTTTATGCAAGTGAGGGTCTTAAGAATTAGGAGAAAATCAAATACACCGGGCTGGAGGAAAACATTGGTCTTTCTATTTGTTTTTTTTGTTTTTTAACTATTTTGTTTTTTCAAAATTTATGTGATGGGTAAATGCAGCAATGGTTAATTGGTTTGGCTTGCTTTTTGCTGGGATGATTTATACTGAGGTCCATTTCAAACAGATTCACAAGCTAATTAGTTTAGCAGAGATACAAAGACTGCATTGAAAATAAGTAATAAATAAGTCAAGGTCAAGGGGAAAAAAATCGGAAAGACCTTCAGAAAGTATAAGCAAACACTGTTTAAAAGCATCCATCCATCCATCAAACCCCAGACCTCGAGCAATTCCCAGCTCCCTCCATGGGAATGCCGAGGCATTCCCCGGATGGCCAAGAGTTGTAATCTGTTCAGCAAATCCTTGGTCTGCCCTGAGGCCTTCCCCCGAGGGACTTTTCCACAACACGTCCCAATGGAACGAAAGCACACATCACTGTACTTGTGCTCAAGACCACTTTAAAAATGTACAGGAAGTTTGACTCCTTGAAGGTAAAAGGAAAAGACATGAGGAGTGACTCAAGGCTTTTGCTCAGCAGCGTGTTCATCTATTAATCAGAAATCTGCTGCCCACGCAAAACAATTGAGTACTTATCAAGATCTTCTTGTACAGTTTTGCTGTTTCATTTGTCATATTACTGAATTGCAATTAGGCAAATATGTCACCTCTGACTTACGGAGCATGTGCTGGTATAAAACAAAAAGTTACCATCATAAAGAGAGTTTCTACCTTCAACACACAAACTAATCAAAACACAATGTGATGAGGGGATAAAGAGGGACACAATTAGATACATTTTTAGATATTTAGTACAGAAAATAGTGACAAGTTGTCCACTAAAAATTATAAAATTAAATGATTTCCAGTAACCCCAATGTCTTTTTCTTTTCTTTTTTTTTTTTTAATGTTCAAAACCATCTGGTTTGCCCAACATGTGTAAGACATAAAAAAATTCCAAACAGGACTTAAAAGATCTCTGTGAAGATTATGAGCTATTATGTATCTACTTACTGGTATTAGATTGTGCCATTGCTATTAAACATTATGAAAAAGAAACTTGAGTCTTAAAATTGGAGCGCCGTCTCTTTAAGAAGCTCCTGCTCTTTCAAACACTCCTCCTTCAGCACATCACCACAACAATGCTTCTCATTATGCTGTTGATTCATGATTATCATGCTTGTTTTTTCTATTTATGTGTTTGAACTATTGTACATTTTAAAACCCTCTTGTAGATGAGATCTAGTAGTCAAATATTTTACCTGGTAACAAAGGTAAAAAAGAAAACTACATCACACCATGTTTATGTTTTAAGGTTCTTTTTTGGGGGATGACAAAAAGAAATGCTGAGGTTTTGGATTAAAACAAATTGAGTGATGGCTGGTCAAAGTCTTCTTTAACATATAGGAGTCAACAAAGACTAATGAATGTTTTAACTTTATTCTATGGAAGGTCAGATTTGTCTGCTTGCATATAGAGAACAGTCACTCTAGCCATAAAAATTAAAGGGATGAAACAAATATATCCCTTCAGGAGTAATGCTGGCTTGAAGATATAAATGGTTTGTTTAAAACAGATGATAATACGAGGCATAGTGCTTGGCACAATTAACACATTTTCAATAGCTGTAATATTCAATACATTCAAAAATGTATAATATGTTATACATTTTTGTGTACAAGTTATTGTGAAAATACAGTGGAGCCTTTGGCCTTATGTGGACTTCCTGGTAAAATAATAGATGAATAAATAAATTTTTAAAAATGTGAGCTCTAATCTTTGTGGAATTTAAAATTGTAAATAGGGCATTTGGTGTCACATTGAATAAGAAAATAAATGTATATTTTATATTTTATTTAATTGTATTACAATTACAAATCACAATTTACCAACAGTAGTCAGATAAAATCTTGGTTTCAATTTCTTTCATAAGTAACAACAAGTCCCCAAAACCACAACTGACTAAGAAAAGTTTGCTTTTCGATACTGCACCACCCATAAATGTCATCACCACAGGAAATATACAATCCACCACTCCTGTCATTATCATGCACCTTTATTGTCTCCAAACATTCCTTACAAAGCTACAGCTGCCCCTTGACTACAGAGCAGTGTGAGTCATCATGGTGATCACAGTCATACAGAGTGACAAATAAGGTGAGTTGAAGGAAGACAAAGACAAGAAAAGGGGACAGAGGGACAGTTAAGAAAGATGAAGAGAAAGATGATACGTCCTGTTATCTGAACGGGTCACACACGGGTGGACATGGTCGTGTTCTAAAATAAAGTCTAAACCCGACGATTTAGAGGGTGACGGCGTTGGTGTGGTGGATTTAATCCAAAAAACTTGATGTGCTAGAAGTAGTCAAGACTGAAAATGTCATGATGTTGCTCAAATGAAGTGCTATGATCCATGAACGAGAGGAAGAGGGAGAAGGGACAGAGCAAGGGAGGGGGTGAAGCAAGAAGGGTGTACAAGATGGAAGTAAGCTGTCCAGTAAGGAACGCAATCAGGATAGGGAAGATGGGGCAGAGAGATTTAGAGAAAGATGCGAGAGAATATAAAGATGGGAGGAAGGAAAATTTGTTCAAACAGGAGGGTGATAAAAACAAGGCACTGCTGATGGGGCACCTTTGTGCAGAGAGAGGTAAACACAGGGAGCTGGACGTAGCTCTGGGCTCTGGCAAATAAATCGGAAAGTGCTGACATTTGCACACCAAGTCAACTCGGGAAGAGAGGATGAAACAAGGGAGACAGAGAGACTGCTGGAAAAGGGTGGAGGTAAGCAAGCAAGTAAAAAAAAAAAAAAAAAAAAAGAGTTAACGGGGATGCAAAAACATGGAGTACACCTTTGCTGTGGAGGGCCATTGCTGCATAAATCCACGCGTGTGCATGTGTTTGTATGCGAGGAAGAAACTTCTTTCAAGACTGCAGTATTCCTTACAAACACGCACACTCAGAGCCTTCCTCAGTCTTTCTCTCCCAGCTACCCCTTGATCTAAAAATAGCTGCTTCTCTCTCCTACAAGAGGCAGCAACCATTCTGAACCAATCAACACGGTCTGTCAAAGGCATCGGTATCCACCACCCCTCTGAGTGTGTGTGTGCACATGCACGTATTCGCCCGCACAAGTGTAGCAAGAGGGAACTCCTAACTGAAGGTAATAAAACTGCCCTCCCCTGCTGCAAAAGCAATCCCTTTCATAAAACAATGGCTGGGAAATAAAACTGAAATTGAGAGGAGGAAAGGAGCAAGACAAAAAAAAAGGAGGGGAGAAAAGAGGAGAGAGTGGAAGAGAGGGACAGGGAGATCTGGCTGCAGTGGAAACAGGCTTCAAAGGAATATTAATGTGATCCTGTGCAAGAGCTGAAGAAAGGGGAAGAGATGAAGGCGGGAGAAATGGAGGAGGGGAAAGCAGAGCAAAAGAATTTACAACGCTGCACCCTCCCACATCGCTCACTCCGGCTGTGCACCTTTCTCCAGGTGAAGCTGCAGCTCATATAGACGTTCACTGCATCTTCTTGAACACTGCAAAAAAAAACAAACAAACAAAAAAAAAAAACTGGAGCAAATCAATAAAACTTAATCCCACTCAGATCTGCTTCCACTTGTAGAATCCTGATAAAAAGACTACGTATCCTAAATTCAGGGGATTTTGACATGTAAGACATCCAGTCTGACAGGTTCTAAAATGATTTAAGTTTAACCTGAAGTGCATCAAGCCACATAGAATATTCTATATTCTTCTCAATGACTAAACATCTGGTACAAAACTAACAAATAAAGGTCTCTATATTCTGAAGTTAGCAGGAAGTCTGAATTCTGTTCAGTTCCTCATGTCAATACAATTCCAAGACAGGCTTCATTTTCTTTACTTGTTATTCATAATAAGTATAGAAAAACTGTTTGCAAGGACCAGCTTCTTTCATGAGATTTCTTGATTTGTTTGCAAGGAATGTTTTTGATGTTTGAATTTGATCACAGATTTTTTTCTTGGCTAGTTAACAATAACATATTACAAGACTTACAAGTCAAGTAGCAAATTTTATTATCAAAATAAAATTCTTATTTTGTAGGGCATATATCATGTACTATATCTTATTATAAATTGTCTGCACCTGTGAGCGGGTGTGAGTTCAGAGGCCTGGATGTCCACAAGCCACAGGAGTGGGTGGAGATCAGGAGGCCAGTACTTCAGAAGCATTATGCCAGGCACTTGTGTATGTAATCCAGATTACCAAACCCAAGCACAAACAGGAGAATATGTCTTCTGAAAAGGGTTAAATGCTAAACTGTGGTTGTGCAAAGAAGGTCAGGACACAAGAGAGTAGTATCAAGAGGCCAAGAGAAAGGGAGCGGATCTGAGAAAAAAAGAAAATTAACAGTCAGACTACAGGCTAAAGATTAAACATTCTAACACGAGGCAGACATTTATTTCAAATGATTGTCTTTTTCTTATCAAAATTTCAAGCTTAAACTTAAGAAACTGGCTTTGGTGTATAAGTCCAATGAAAAAGTGAGAGTTAGAAAATAGGAGGAAGAAAACCAAACAGATGTATTGTTCTTAAATCTGATGTTAATGCATTTTAATAGATTAACGGTTGAAGTTTAAAGCAGAATTTAAAAGATTCTCAAATAGAATGTGGACTTATGATACGTTATAAAACGCATTAAGAATGTTAGTTAAATTATCCTTTATTGGAAGAAGAATTGCTCAAGACTGTTTATTTAACCATTATTGTACCAGGAATTCCCTTGAGGTTTTGAGGGAAACCTTTAAAGAAACCATATAAAAATATAGTTCATTGGAAAGGATGTGATTAATACCTCAAGACTTTTTCAGAGAACTTTATATCAGTAAAGACTTTAAAGAAGCTCAAAGAACTAAACTCTTTTCCCAAAGTGTGACGTTTAGAAATTCAATACATATGAACCTGGGATGTTTAAGGAATATTTGATACCAATAAGTGAAAGTCAGGACCACATGCGTTTTTTAGCTGAGCACAAGAAAAATGTGGGGGACAGAATTGCTGGAACATAGAAGTGACTTCACAATGCAAGGGCATTGCAGTTTAGGTGTATTTTCTGAAAAAGTTGCTTTAGCTTGCAGCCATGAAGCATCTCTAATTCAGTAGCTTGGCCAGCTAGCAGGCTGTGAGCTGTCAGTCTGTCAGCGACTGGCAGAGAGGGTTCATAAACTGCTAATATGTTCCACTCAATCATTTCCGGGACATAAAGCAGTCAGCACTCATTATCTCCCTGGGATCCCACACTAATGGGGATTTCCCTTATAGGATGCCCTCATATGCTCTCATTCGCATGCATCCCTCACACTGAATGTGTCTGCATCTCCAGTTACATGTGTGAAAAGAATAACAATCCTCAAAAGCCTTATATTATCAGGTGCAGGTGCTTAGCGTTACCTCAACATGCAGCCTCGAAACATAGAAGGGCCTGAATTGTGGATCATAGTGCAGGACAGAGCAACAGTTGTTAAAGTATTGCCAACTACTCTGATCTTAGAAACTGATGTTAGAAGTAGAAAATTTTTGGCTTTGTGGCAGGCTACATAGAACGAAAAACACTATGGATTCAATTTAATATAATTTCTTCCTACGCTTGTTGTTCTGAGTAGACCAACAAGCATTTTGGTCATTATTATAGCTAAGGAGCCATTGAATGGCTGAATTATCTAAAACTCAAAGTTAAGGCCTAAACAAAGTAACATTCCTTTGAAATTATCTGGAAAACTAAACAAAACAAACAAACAAAAAACAGAAAAAGTCTGAATAAATACTTTAAAAGCCTTTCAGAAAGACATTGTATAACACACATAATATCTAAAAATCTACAAAAATCTTGACACCTCGACTTTTTGGATATCGTGTAAGGATCTCACAAAATCTAGGATGCTTTTCCTGTAAAGGTCTTGTTAAGATACAAAAGCACATATGTTTTGCAAGCTTGAAAGAGCTGTCTGAAGTCTTCAGAAAACAGGTTATAGCAGCTGGTAAGAAATTTGAAGAGTTCTCAAAAGCGTTTGAAATCAGCCATTCATCTGTACAGAAAAGGATTTAAAAGTGGAGGACATTTAAGACAACTGACGGCATGCTCAAATTTGATTGTTCAGGCAGGTTCATTCTGGCAGGAGACCATAAGATGTAAATAAAAGAAGTCTCAAAAAAGCCCAAAATGTCAGAGGGCCTACAGTAAACTAGTGTTTCTGTTGATGGTGTAACTAAAGTCCAACCTACATCAGGACCACTGGATGGACCTATTGCAATAAGAAATAAATGATCAAATGATAAATTAAACGAGAACAATAATTTCCAGTTGCAAGCTTGTTTTTGTCTCGTCAAGCTCAAAGTTTCACATGTACTGATTTTGATGGCAGTTGGCATACAAGAGGGCAAGTGACTGTCGCGAGTTTCATAGGAAATGAATGGAGAGGGAGTGATGTTGCCTCCTGAGAGTTGAACCCACAGGTGTGAACTCCCACATCAGTTACCTGCCGAACCTGACCACTGCAGTCTTGGAGCACTTTGAATTCAAACTAAATGACTGAGCTGAACCTCAACACGGCAACACAACAAACGGATCCGTTGCAGCTTGGAATAAAATCAATCACTGATGTATTTAAACGACAAACAAAATACAAAAAGACCAGTGAAAATTGGTGTGCACTAAGACAGTTTGTTCTCTGAAGAGCTGCTGCCCTTTATCACTTGAAAGCCATCCTTTCAAAAAATGCTGCAAACATTTGACATTGAGTACACAGTAGTAATTTTACACTTTTTTCACAAAAGTCCTAATTTGCAATATTGCCTGTTTCACCTGCCCAGCCTAATGATTAATATCTTCCAGTTCCAATGTTAGATGTTCTTTAGGAATTAGTTTATTGACCTTTGAGAACGTGTACCTGCATTATTATGGCATTTCTATGCTGTTAATTAACAATGGTCTCAAAACTACAATGTCATCGTTTATTATAATAATTTCTGGGACAATTAATTGCCCAGCAAAATTTATTATTGTGACAGACCTGCAACTGGAATTGTGTTCTTTTCTCAGATGAATCTTCAGTAGATTTGAGTTGTACACCAGAACAGAAGACAGGTTTGACACACACCAATTAAGATATTCCAAGAAAGAAACTTTTTCCTAACCAAGAAGCATGAAAATTACAAAGCATGATGATGCCACCACCATGCTTCACCTAGGACATGGTGCGTTCAGCTTAATGTGGAAAAGCAGCACGATATGTGATAAACTTTAAACAAGACTTTTAACCCTCTCATAGATTATCAATAATTCAACAGGCTTCACCAAATAAAGTTCTGAACCTGGTTGCTCACTGCATCTGGATAGGTGGATTTGAGTCTTCCGAGAGAGAAATGGAAGAACATCCACTCAATGTCCCAGTAGCCCACTTTGCACATTTGTTGTCCATTGTCCTTCATTTGCTTGCAGCAGTGCAAATGACCCTTCAGTCGAGAGGCGATCAATTGGAGGTCACACACTGGATTGGACGGACTTCTGCTGGTGGGAGGGATAACACCTTTCCCCACCAATAGGACTCATCCAAAAAATATATTATTGCCACCAGTGTTGTATTTTATTAGCTTGTTCTGTGTCAAATGAAAACACTGGGCCTCGGGCTTCGGATTAACTGGGTTTAATGATGAACAGAGGGTTGGATCCTCCTCCAGATTGTAATGGGTTGGTGTAGACACATGACCTGGGGGGGGGGGCTTTCAGTTCTACACCCCTCTTATAAGCTAGAAAAGCAATGGTGCACAAATAACAGCGTCTTCATTCCATGGCAGGATAAATTTCCAAATTAATAAAGACTTTATGGTGCTAGGTAAAATATAGTAAAAGCAATAACAGCAGATAACCTAATCTAATATAAGACCACTGTATCTTAGCAACCTTGTTAATTCTGAGGGGAGCGGTGGGGTAAGCAGCAGAGGCACAGTATTCATCATCAAAGACACACCCAGCAGCAACACACACAGACACAAACACCAATTACTCACAAAACTCTCAAATCCACAACACGAGGCACACACACATATGCTTTCTTAACATTAGCCACAATCTCAATCACACTGTGATGCCTGTGACAGCACACACATATGTAGGACTACACACACACACACACACACACACACACACACACACACACACACACACACACACACACACACACACATATACACACTGATCTTGAGGCTTACTGTAAGCAGCTGGGAGAATGGAGGGGGTGTGAAGCGGAACAATGGGATCCTAATCGTTGGGCTGCATTTCAAAGCGTAGCCCCCTTTACAACACTGTTTCTAGATAAGATTAGAAAAAGCTATTTATATCTAGAGGGAAAGAAGCCAACCAGTGGCTTCATTTTCATTTATTTGAAGTCGGGTCTAAATTGGGGTGGAGTTACATAATGCGAGGGAGCAACACTTTGCCATTCTTGGGTGACTGACTTGGCAGGAGCTGGTAAAAAGGGAGTTGAACCAAAAAAAAAAAAGAAATTGCACCAAACCACTGCTAACACTGCTGCTGATAATTCACCTTTGCAGTTCACTGATCACTGCTATTACACCAAACGGGTCCGGCAGGTTTATGGGGACACAGCTGTGGGCCGGCTTTGCATTTGAATTCCAAAGACATTTCAGTGAAGCTCAGCCAAAATCCAGCATCCACGCTGAGCCAAGGACAAAACAGCACAACATCGCCCGGTCCCTACACACCAGATGTGTGGAGGGGAAAAGAGAAAGAAAAAAAACAGGAAGAGGGAAAGACCATTCAGTTCTCTGCAGCCTTGTCCCAGGAAAGCATGCAGGCAAGGCCCACTCCTGGCATCAGCTCTGTGTCCCGGGAGAGCAGAGAAAGCTCCAACTCAGTCACAGTAAAGGTGGTGAAAGAGGAGAGGTTGTAAAGTTGGCATGTGGAGTTTAGAGTGGCAGAACTGCAGTCTAACCTTGACAGGATTAAGAGAGCAAATCACAGTGAATGAAAGGAAGGGGTGGGGATGCAGGGAGAGGGAAGCAGTTGTGATGATACTATGATATTAAATAGGGAGATCAGTAAAGTAAATAAATAACTTACTCATTTTCCAAGTAAAGGAAAATAGGAAAAAGAGTAAGTTATTGGTGAGGGGAGTGTCTGACATAACGGTATTAATGTAATGTGGACAAGAAAGTGAGAATGGTTAGAGGGTTCAGTGGTTGCATGACAATTTGAGATTTAAAGGTTTTGAACCATAATAAATGAAACATTAGCCAACATGTTTGATGTGTATGATTTTGATGATGGCTCTCCTCAAAATGTAATATTTGTTCAATTGTTGACTGTATGGTGTTTTCTTCATAACTTCGTAAATTTCTGTTTTTATTGTGTAAAGCACTTTGAACCGCCTCGCTATGTGTAGAAGGGCTCAAGTGTAGATCTGTTTAGAAAAAGCCAAAACTGAACTTTTAAGGAACATGTGAAATGTAAGCGAAAACTAACAGTGGTCATCACACTGAACAGACTATTCCCATGAAGAAACTGAAATATAGTGGGAGCAGCATCATGCTGTGGGTTTGAGATTCTTCAGCAAGGGTAGACAAGAGGGTTCAGAGTTGATGAGAAACTGAATGGAGCTAAATAGTTTTTTAATTCTGGAATTAAAGTTAAAATTCCAGCAGGACAAATCAATTACAGAACTACAACTACAGTGGAACAGATCAGAATATTTATGTTACTTTGCCTAGTCAAAGTAAATATCTAAATCCAGATGAAAATCTGTGGACTTTACAATTAAGGTTCACAGATTAACTTAACTGCTTTATTTATTACCTTTAGTCATGATGAAAGCTGTGACTTTATGCAACCGACAACATTTTTCTTGAGGCCTTCTGATTTGGCTTCAATTTGATAAACATTCATGAGGATAAATCTACTTATGTACAAAGTCAAAACACATTAATTGGATCTCATAGCATCTAAATTTAGACTTAGCAGTGCAAAAATAAACAGGGGACATTTTTGTTCCCTGTCATTTGGAAAATGTATTACCCTCTAATAAATATCAATGTTTTTGTGGTAATATATCACCTTATTTGTCAAGTAATCAAATATTTTATTCATTGGTTCGTCAAACAAGGATGATTACTTAACACTAGACAAAAATGTGCATTTTAAAAATACATTTATCATGTAAACATGTATTTACACTAAAACATCTGAGTCATAGTGGTGACCCTAGCTTTTTTAAAGTCATTACTTCAATGTTGGGTCCGTCAACCAAACCTATCAACCAATGCCCTTTAATCTGAGGAGGAAGAAAACTTCTAAAAACTCCTGTCCTCCATGTGTATCTATTATAAGACAGCTTGCAGACAACCTTTCACTTCTCAGTTTACGTAGCATTCATATGAACTTTTCTTTCCCCTCTCAACATCAGCGAACAGCCCAAGACTGCAGCAGTGAAAAGCCTGCAGCTCCTCACAAAGGCTTGACGTCCTGTTATTTTATTAATGTGTCCATAAATATTGAAAGGACACATACTAATGAAGCCACGTTAAAAAGTTCTGTGGACTATTTACAGCACCAGGGAACACATGCAGTGACCTTGGGTATTTAGTTATCCTTTCTACCTTCTATGCTCTTCATCTCACTTGTCATGAAAGGAATGCCCCGGCAGTTTCAACATCATCTCGAATCACACACACACACACACATTTTACCTCCTCAACAACCTCTGTCTTCTTCCCTCTCTATACTTTTCTATTTGAATGAAATCAATGGATTGAAGGTGCTTGACGATCTGCCACACCCTCCTGCGAATATTAATTATAAATCACTGGCGCAGGGGATAATGAGCCCTGTTCCTAATGACAACAGGCATGATGAATGTGTTCGTGGCTCGACATCGCATTATCATGTACCCAAGCAGGAGTGTAGGCACGTGAGATTGTGCAGTGCAAAGACTAGGCAGCAGCATGGCTGTTGGGCGATGAGGTATTGCAGACATTTCTCCAGGTCGCGTGACATTTTGATGATAAAGGGCCTGCAGCATGCTAGCTCTCTGTGACATTTCAAACAGTTGTTGATACTCACATCATACAAACTCAATAGGATGTACAGAAATATATCAAAGCATGTAGTACCATTTAAATGACTAAGTATTTAAATGGTATAAAATACCAAATGGATGATTATCAGATGTGTTGTAAAGTTCCTATAAAGATAAAAAAAAAATAGATTTAAAAAACACTATTTAGTAAGCAATAATTGAAAGACAGAAACATATGAAGACAAATAGTTGCTAAAGTTACACTGAAATTTGTTTTTAATGATATTTCTATATTACTCAGAAATGCAATTGATAGGGAATTCAATTAGGCTGTCATTTGCAGAGAGAGAGCAAGATGTTTATATCTTTTTGCAGATAACAGGAAGGCTAAACTGAGCACAGAAAGTTTGGTTTAATTTATCCTTTTGAGATTTTAGTGTTTCTCCTTGGTGGATTTTGGAAAACCAAAATTATAGGTTAGGATCTGGACTCTTATAAACAAATATGGACAGCTGCTTTGTAATGTTAGTTTCACTAACTGCAGTATTGCTCTAATTCATAAGGAGATCTAGAGTTAGCCTAAAATATTTACCGCCCATTTGTATTGTCTTTGTTTTAAAATGAGTAATGCTCATTAGTATGGTTTCATATCCTAGCATAAATATTATTCATAATTTCAATCCCAATCTTGCAATCCAAGGCTGTTGTACAGATAACCTGAGGTCACATCTTAAATAATAAACAGCTAATTCACACATCTAATAAAATGTTTAACTTGGTCACATACAGTGTTGTACAACACAATTTGCTAATGTGAGTATAATAAAACATTCAGGTCACCAAATGGGACATAACACAATACTGGTGGCTAACAAGAAAAGGATGAGATAAAATTTAAACAGTACTTTTACTATATTGGAATATTTGGAACTTAAAAATTCCAAATATGTTTTTTTTCACAAATCACAAATTTGATCCTATAAAACTGTCTAGATCAAACACTGTGGTTTATGTTTGTCCATGGCGGTTCAAATGCTAAACAAGGATTCAAATGCTAATATTTGTGTTTTAGAACATAAAGTATGTTTCATTTAAGTAAATCAATGTAGTATGTATTTTGAACTACAGATGATCAAATGCTGGCCAAAGTTCTTAAAAAACAAAACAAAACAAAAAACATGAAAGTCTTCAGGTTAGAGGGGTTAACAAGACTTAAAGCATGTCGGACTGCTTCTCTAACAGCTAGGCAGTTGCAGCAATGTCTCAATGATTATTAATTTGTGTCTTGTCCATCAGAGTTCTTCTTTTTGTAACGTTACACCTCTGTTGTCTGCTATCATCCACACCCTCATTTCAGAGAACTCCATTCCACAACCTTGTTCCCCCACTACCATCTTGTCTCTTTCAACACCGCAGGTGATGAGCAACCTGTGAACCGTCTAGATGGTGTCAGCTATAAGTCCAGAGTCTTGTGTGCTGTCATGGGATTCATGTTCAACCTGAGCCTGAAGCTGGGGTTAATACCATGACTGTGGAAGACCGTTCCAAAGAACAAACATCTAAAGGGCCTCAGCACTATAACTTTGCATCTGGTAAAGATACTCAAGAGGTTGGTCTTCAACCATCTTTGCCTTCTGGTGTAGTTCGTTTACCATCAGCATCAGGAAGGATGATACCATCATCTACCTCCTGCACCAAGCTAGGGAGAAGACTGGAAGTACTGTGAGAATCATGTTCAGGCTCCAGTGACCAGGCCCGAAACCATGATGCAGTGCTGGATGCAGATGTGACCCTTTAGAGTCACAAAGACAATTACAAAGTCAGTCTTCTACCACCTGAATAGCATTTCCAGGATTAAAGGACAAAGGTTGCAGCAAGGTCTAGAGAAACTCATCCACATTTATCTTTAGTCACATTGATTATAGTGCAAGTGTCTTCACAGGTTTGCCTAAAAAAAGTCCGATAGCTGCAGCTGATCCAGAACGCTGCTGCTCACGTTCTCACTAAAACCAGGAAAGTAGAGCAAATCACTACAGTTTTAAAGTCCTTATACTGGCTCTCTGTAGATCAGAGAATAAACTTTAAAATACTCCACTTCACCAATCAATCATTGAACGGCTTAGCACCAAAATACGTTAAAGATCTGCTGTTGTATCAACTTTGCAGACCACTTAGGTCTAATGACTCTGGTCTGATCTTCATCCCCAGAACCAGAACCAAGCATGCAGAAGCAGCATTCAGCTTCTATGCACCACGAATCTGGAACAATCTTTCAGAAAACTGAAAAACAGCTGAAACAGATTTCTTTTAAGGCTTAAAATCCACCTGTTTAGAGTTGCTTTTGATTAGTAGAAAGTGAAACATTGATCAAGATGTTCGATGTGAATTTGCTTGATGACTTTGATGATGGCATTTGACAAAATGTAATGTTTATTGCTTGTTTCATAATTGATGACTGTATGATGTTTTATGATCTAAATCACTTTGAAGTGCCTTGTTGCTGAAATGTGCTATACAAATTAGCTTGACTTGACTTATTTGATCTCTCCAGTTCTTTCAACACCTTCCAGGCAGGACTGCTTAGGGACAAGATGGAGATGTCAGGAAGGCAAGGCAACTTTATTTATATAGCAGTTTTCAGTCACAGACAATTCAAAGTGCTTCAAAGGAGTAGACAACCCCTTGACCCAGTGAATCCTGGACAACCTCACTGACCGTCCACAGTCTGTGAGGACACAGGGAACTGTGGTGTCAACGTACTTCTTCATCCTTTACACTGCAGACTTCTCCATTAACTCCCCACGCTGCCATCTACAAACTATGACTCTGTCGTAGTGGGCCTCATCACAGGTGAGAGTGACTCACAGTACGGACAGTAAACACAAGACTTTGTAGACTGGTGCAAGCAGAACCACCTCCTGATCAACGCTGCTAAAACCAAGAGGTTGATAGTGGATTTCTGTAGATGCAGACCCACCTCCATGACACTGATGAACATCCAGGGCAGGGACGTGCACAAGTAGACACTAGGAGGTGCTAGAGCACCTGCCTTTTTTTCCTGATCAAAACATTGCCTTTCTGACATCCTTTTTTAGCCCAAGATAGCATGTGGCTATTGATTTTAAATAAAAATTAATAGTATATAGACATTATCTTCAAACCGCACAAGATGCCCTTTTTCCCCCCCACTCGAGCACCTGCCCCACAAAATGTCTGTGAACAGCAGTGGTGGTGGGAGTGGACATTGAGATTGTGGACTCTTCTAGGTACCTGGGTGTTCACCTGAACAATAAACTGGACTGGACTCACAACACTGGTCCTCTTTAAAGGATGGGTCAGAAGAGCCTGACTCTGAGAAGGACACTGTACAATGTAACAACTGGAACATTTTGTCCCATAT
Source organism: Alfaro cultratus (assembly GCA_903066825.1). Classification (NCBI taxonomy): domain Eukaryota; kingdom Metazoa; phylum Chordata; class Actinopteri; order Cyprinodontiformes; family Poeciliidae; genus Alfaro; species Alfaro cultratus. The sequence continues at coordinate 81,335 of CAEFZX010017637.1, forward strand.
GCTAAGAAACACTGACTTGAGCCCCCTCATTTACAGATACATCAGTGTAAGCAAGTTTGGTAAGGATTTTGTAGTTGTTCAAGTGATCCGACACAGACAATGTGAACAACAAGAGAACCAGCTATGTATGCTGACACTACTGCAAACTGCTGCCTCCACTTGCTGTCCTGCTTGGCAACACAAATATCATTCAAGCATCACTGCAACTGCTCCATAAGACTGCTACTTTTACATTTCTTAACTTTCACTGGCCTGCAGAATTGTGCAGCTCAGAAACATTTTTGAAAGTCAAAATGACTAAAGTTGTTTTAGGCCCATTGAAAAACAAACAAATGCATTTACCCAAATATGGGGAAAAAAAATTAATAAGCTATACACCATTCTCGCATTTGAAGCAAATTTGGTTGAAAGCAACTCTATCGATTTCAACAGAAATGCTTACATTAGCATCTATAGCTGCACACTTTTGACTCTTCCTTACTTTCTCTCTCTGCTCTGCCTCCATTTCCCTTCTTTCCAAGCCTCTTCCACCCACCTTCTCCTCCTACTCCCGCATCCTTCCAAGCTGCTGATGCAGGGAAACCCAGGGCTGCACCAGCTAGAGGTTCCAGTTAAACAAGCAGTGCAAATCTGCATGGTAACACAAACGTCATTCGTTATGTGTCACTCAAAAAAAAGAAAAAAGAGAGATGGACGGTTGGAAACAGACCAGGGGTTGTAAAGGATAGTTATTGGCTAATATTAACAATGTGTCTCTTTATCTTGTGCCCTTCAGAGTTAGTCCCAAGCCATTGCTGAGGTCTAATCAGATTGGGTATTGATTGGTCTTTATAAAGAAAGTTATGGGTTATGGTGCAACTGCAGTCAGTGTTGCAGGTCAAGATTAGGCTGACAGATAGCGATCCGGAATCAAAGTAAAGTCACACATTTATGCTGAGTAGAGACATTATGTGATGGTCAGAAAAAATGCACATCTTGAGCCAAACCCTGATAGAGACAAACACGTCTCAAGAGATTTACCTGTCAAACTGATTTCTAGGGCACTGGGCACCCGACAAGACCATATTGTAAGTGACACATTGTTCAGTAAGTGGAAAGTTAATTTAAACTGCATCCCCCTGGGGTCCCCATGTGGCAAAGATGGCAGCCTCATCATCGTCTGGCCCACTGTCTGCCCCCTTCCCATGACTAGCCTCCACTCTCTGCCCACAAATCCCACTTTATTGCCAGCCTGACTTCTGAAAAAGCGAATCGAAAGCCTGATCAGCACAGCTGCGACTCTGGCAAATTGCGTCCACAATCATCGGGAAATCAGTGGACAAGCACAGTGGAGCCCAAAAAGTGTACAGCACCAAATTTTAAAGTAATAAGCTCAAGGTCCAGCAATCATTCAGTGGAAAGAAAGAAGATTGTGACACTGATTCTTTAAAGGTGAAAAATATTCACAATAGAAAAAGACACCTAAACAAAAGTGATTGGATGCTGGCCAAACAGCCGAGTTTGTGATGACAACACTGAGTCAAGGAAAATATTTTTAGAGCTCTGCCTTATAATAAAATAATAATAAATAATAATAATAATAATAATAATAATAATGAAGGAAGTGGGTTGAGGTCTAAGAAAGAAATTCAAATGATTGATTTTGAATTTCAGTTAATTCTGAGATCATTGTACTCAAGTACATATTTGAATTGCTTTTTCTACATAGCCCTAAGAAGCAACTCAGAACAGGCTGCGCAAACTAATTTAGCGCCAAGATTAACTAATTGATAGTTATTAGCTACTATTAGTTACTACTGCATGACAGCTCATTTAATGACCAATCATGAAACCACTTAACTTTTCAAATACTCACTTGTTCCATAAACAATAAGTGAATATTTGAATAGAGCAATATTTTAATCTTTGAAACCAGACAGATAAACTAATCATTAGTTCAAGTCTGAAATGTACTTAACTTCTATATATATTCACCATGATCAGTACAAAGACAAACAAAATCTTGTGAAAAACTCAAGGCAATGACCACTGATCATTTATTCTTATGGTTTTTCTTGTTGACTTTTAAAAACATGATCCAAGAAAAGCTGGTAGAACAACTTACTAAGGGGTAAATTAAAAAAACAGCAATCCGATAAAAATGCAGACACACTTCCATTAATCCATGACTGATAACTGGTTCACATAAACAGAGATGCCCACACACACATATGCAGGAAGTGCCCCATGCGGAGTTGCACTAATGATGAAGCCTGTAAGCAGCTGCCTTCATTACATTCAAACCTCTGGACGGTGGCTGCAATTACATTCCAGCTTCCCACTATCAGAGCTCACCCATGTTCACATGCACAAACACACAACACACGCGCGCACACACACGTTTGGTTAAAATACGATGGCAACAAACCCTTTCTGACTCCATCTGTACATCCTCTGTAAAGTGCAATACAGAGCACACAATGAGCATGTATCGTACATTTCTGCATTCAGGGATCCATTTTAGGAGCAGAAATTCAAGATACTTCTGAATCAAATCTAAAAATATTTTAGATTACCTTCAAATAATTTATGTTAATCTTTCAAGCTGCAAGGTCTGCAGTTGAAAATTATTCTCACTGTGGATTAATCTACTTGCTATATTAGTTACTACTCATTTTAGATGCCCACATCCTATGAGGCTCAGTGTGACCTTCAGCTCATGGAGCTTTTTCCATTTTTTGGAACATTTTATTTTGTCTTGGAAAGAGCCACACAAACATACGTCTTTTCACCTTTCCTGTAATTAACGTGTTATTTTTAAGTTCAAGAAGATGTAATTTTTCTGTCTAAATATATTCCATTCGTGACCTTTACATTTAAAGAACGGCTGCCATTATTTGATAACTTTTTTTCTGACAAATTCACTATAAGCATGTGATATTTCCAAAGAAATATTTTAGTTGGAATACAATTCAAGTTTTATTTAGGTGGCAGATGGCGCAAAGTTACACATGACTATTTTTATTGCTTGATATTATCATGGACAACTTAATCATAAACATGATCTCAAATCAGCAGTGAAGACAGCCAAACCGTGATTGCGCTTGCAGGTTTTTTGCATATCAGTGAGATTAAGGGTCATGAATCTTATATCACAATTTGCAGGTCTTTGAGTTTGGAATAATCAGATAATTTGTTCTGGTTTTAGTTGTATGCACAGATTATTTGTGAGATTTGTGCCTGAACTCTGACTTTTTCATACTCCATTGTTTCTATTATTTACACGTTTTAATCAATTCAGTTGTATGATTTTGGTGAATATTGTAGAGTTAAGTGCTGAACAGAAACTGTGAGCAACATGCATTTCTCCCAATAATTTTTTAGGTAGTTTGTGACATTTTGAACTAAAACTAAAGATTAAAACTGACAATTTTTGTTTAAATATAAATAAGAACTGAAAGGGTTGTTTAGCTGAACAGTTAATGTTAAAGAAACTCCCTGACTCACTGTTACCAATGTTTACAGCCATGTGCTTGGATTGAAAAACCACCTGTCAGCTCTGTTGTAAGCTTATAAATGAAGCAAAAAGCAATAAATCTTATCAAGTCATGATAGTCAAGCAGGTTGTCTTGAGTGTGTATGCAGATTGCTTTGAAATGTGTGAGTGTGTGGGTGTCGATTAACATTTGATTCCCAGCTACCATAATCTAAAAGGGTTTTGTAGTAGAAACAGAAAAGGTGTGATACTAAATAATAGAGAGGCAGAATGAAAGAGAATACTGAAAAAAAACAAACCCAAATACACACATTTTCAGATTTGGCCATCAAGCACACTTTGTTAGAAAAAAGCTGGCCTCTTCTATTATTCACGCGCACATGGGCCTATAATACACCTCACTGTTTCTTGGTGAAATGGAGTGAACTGACCAAAGAGAGACAGCAAAGGTATATAAAAAAAAATGGTGAGACCCGGACAAATATAGAGTGTGGGAAGAGGAGATATGGTCTAAAAGGAAAATGTGATACGAGTGGGAGAGTGACTGAGCCTGTGATGTTTATTTCTGAAGCTCAGAGCCTTATAACACTTGCCAAGTGTCAGATATCATTGCCTTGCATCTGATTAACCACACTGCTAAATGAAAATAGTGTTTCAAAAAGATTAAACACTTGTCAAACTGCGGGTGTGGCCTGGTCAACTTCTGAAATTGTGTGTTTTGAACACTCCAACAAACACTTCAGGTGGATTTTGGCCTGAGTGCAAGAAAAATCATCTCATGACGTCCGGTAAGTAAAGTGGACGATCTGTGAGGCTGGGGGACTGGAAATAAAAATGAGCCGTTGATATGTCAGCAGATAACATCTAAACACAAATTACAACTTCTTATCCAAAGACCTAGATCCAACTGAAAGCATGTTGGGTCTGCTGAAGCAAGCATCTGCAAGCACTCTGGACAATCTTGTGCAAAGAGAGACATGGCCAAAGATCCTCATCTCTGTAAGCGTGTTATGTATTATCCTATTGCTATTGCTAAGTGGACTATATTCTAAATGTCTTACACTTGCATTGGTAATGTCAAAACCATGAAACAAATCAGATGACGAAGGGACCCTGAAGCAAAACACATCAATCAGTATATCACGCCTCAGCATGACTGGTCTTGTGGCCTCAGGAGGGGCAGAATCGTGGGGGAAGCAGGGAGTTTTGTTCAAGTGACAAGTCAATGGACATCCTAGAAGTCTGACAAAGAGGATGTGGACAGGCAGTTTCCATAAGTGAGTCCCACAGTTTTCCAGTTTCACACCTTCACCTTGTTTTTGTCAACTGCAAAATATAATATATATAATCAAGATTGTCAGTGCAATATCAACGTGTGACTGCTTGCTGGTATAAAATATTTATTAGATATTTTCATTTTAAGCACCATACATTCACATGCTGGGTGTTAGGAATATCGCTTTGGATGGACCTTCACTGCCCTTGATATTCACAACTTTCAAACAAATTTTAGGGGCAGAGCTGTTAAGCTTAAAGACAGTGGTGGGACCATTGTGATAATGGAGAAAGAGAGAGATTAGTGAGGAAAATATCTGACTAGTTATAATGAATCAAATATAAAGAATTTTGGAAAATTGAACGTTTATGCAATATTATGCAACCATATTCAGTTTATTTTCATGATGGTGTATAGCGCTGTTTCATTAAGCAATTTTGATTTGATTGTTATTGAATTTCCCAAGACATCTTAAGCACTCTCCAGTATTGCTGTAATTTCCCGAGTCTGTTTACTGATTCCAGGCAAAGGACAGTACTTATTTTATTTCATTACAAATTATTTAACAAATTCAATCAGCAAACACTAAAATTTCCAGATGCAAATATTTTTAACAGGGAACTGAAGAGGCAACCATAAATTTTGCAACTAAATATTAAAAATGACTTCATGTGTAAATGGATCCATCAACGCAAGATACTAAATTATTAAATTGTACTCCGGTACTACCTTAGCACTGGGCTACTTGAGATATTTTCCCCGTAATGCAACTCAATAGTAGGTTTTGCTACATTAATTCTGCCTGTTGAACCCAATGTCCCCAATATCCACCACTCTTAAAAAAAAATTTACCATCTGTCCAACTCAAAAATCTGATTAGACAGAAATAATGTTCACTGAAATTACAGTATGTGCACTAACAAAGCATTTTTATGTTTAAGGGAAGGCATCTAAGACCTTCTTTCTCAGGGTGAAAACATACCAAATCTTACTCATAGATCACGCACAGCAGAAAAAGGTGCTAATAGCAAAAGGTATTGTTACAGTGTGGACAGTGTAACCGGTGGCTTGCTGGTTCGAATCCCTGCTCTGTTTGTCTCAGTTGTTATGTTTTTGGGCAGGACAGTTCACCCATTTTGCCTGCTGGTGGTGGTCAGAGGGCCCGGTGGTCAGAGGGCCCGGTGGTCAGAGGGCCCGGTGGTCAGAGGGCCCGGTGGTGCCGGTGCATAGCAGCGTCATTTCTGTCAGACTGCCCAGGGCAGCCGTGGCCACGATGTAGCTTGCCATCATCAGCGTGTGAATGTGTGTGAATGAATGGTGCGTGACTAAATGTGGTGTGAAGTATTTAGGGTCCTCTGACTTGAAAAAGCACTACACAAATACAGGCTATTTACCATTTAACTCAATTATGGAAACGACAGGACACCCTCCACATCCTAACTATGCTTAAAAATCCTGTTTATTTAGGTATAATCAGAGGCAGCTAACAACATCAGTCTGACTTACTGTGGTGCAAATCAAGCTGCAACTCTGATTACACAAAATTACACTTGCCCAGTTTTTGCTTTTAAATAATTAAAGCTAATGTGGCAATCTTATGATATTCGATTGCTTATTTATAAAAACAGAACTTTTCCACTTGCATTGAGATTCAGTCTAACAAGGTGACTTTTGTGTAAGCATTACCTTGTATGTCAGACAACTAAGATGGATATAAATCCAGTGCACAGAAACCACCTTCAAGTCAATAACCATTGCAGTAATGTTAATTATGCAAGTACTACATTGCACAATATGTGCATAGATCACAACAAGCAGAGAATTGAAAATTCACTTGCACAATGAACTCAAACAGGCAAAAATGATCACTGATGTCAAAAGGTTAACGTCTGGTGCTAATGATTGGCTACATCAGTAGTGTAGTTTTTAGTTCTCTTGTTCTGTAGACGTAGCTCTGTGTAACATATACCCACATCCAAACATAGGTCATATTTAATGATAGTAAAAATGTTAAAGGATGGATAAAACGGTATTTTAGTAAAGTGCAGACAATGTAAGCTCCTGTATGTGAACTTAAAATATTGCACTAAAGTGAACTGTGAGTTTAACCTAAAATTCCATGTATTTTGCCATGTTGTCTTCAATGTTTTGTTGGTTTGTTTTGTTCCGTTTTATTTCTCTTAATTTTCTGTAAACTGTTTTAGAAATGTAACTCGTGTGTGTGTGGACCACTGTAAGAATAGTGGTAGCATTGCTGTGGCTAAATGTGGATGATAAATAAACTAAACTAAACCCACAAATCGTATTATTAGTGCTATATTTAACCTAACTGACCTTCTGAAATGTGAGAAACGTGTCTGTTTCAGAGCCCTGTTAGACAAAAGCCAAAAAAAAAAAAAAAAGTCGTTTTTTTTTTTTTTTTGTCTCACTTTTATTTACTTGTGGATCTTTTTTTTCTATGTTGCTCTAATTAACACCTGAAGCTAGGATCCAAGAGCTAGTGGACTTTTAGGGTGACTCATCAGTTAAAACCTCTACAGTATCTTTATCTCAATCTGTATCATCATCACTCAACGGTTTCTCTTTTAACACAGTTTATCACAAGGGACTGGCCAGAAAGGAGGGAGAAATTATGTGTTGCCATTTAATAGTAAAGTCAGTTATGTTGTATCCTAATTATTGGAAACTAAAAAAGCAGACAAGAGGGTTCTGGGTTAATTTGTCCTTTAGCCAATTCATATCAACATATTGGAATTTTAACCCAAGACTGGATAATTTAACATCTTAACATCATCTTGAGTAAGTTTCTAAGTTTACACACCTATATTTCCACTTATTTATTATTATTTGCTGTATTATTCCAGCAAACATTCCCACACTGCCTTGTAAGAGCTCTCCAGCCAGCCCTGATAGACCTTGTCACTGAAGATTCAACAAGAGCCTCCAGGAGACTCCTCTACTTGACTGTCACATACCCTCTGCTTCTCGTTCAATCTTGCAACTACAACCAAAGTCCATTTAGAGTTCACAATGATCATTTCTATTAAAGCAGATGGAAAAGGAGTGAAACACAGAGACAGAGATGGCATGTTAAAAAAAAGGAATGACTCCTTTTAGCCAAACACACATTTACCCACTCCACTTCCCAGCTAAACACTGAAAGTAATTCCTTTGCAGTCAGGGCTTAATTCACATTCTGTGTCCATGTCTCGGATCCCAGATTGTCTATTCTGGTCATGTGGTTCACATGCCTTACTGCTGTCCACTGTGACAGCTGTGAGTGTGTGTCTGTGTGTGTGTGTGGGGGGGGAGAGCTTGATACAGAGAGGACGAAGGAATAAAGTTAAATTAAATGAGGGTCTGCTTGGGTTTTCATTACAGCACACGCCCCACCCAAAAGAAAAATAAATCCCCCTGTAGCTGCATGCAAACAAAAGTTTGTAAGAAAGATGGTCTATGATGAATTCAAACACAATGCCTTCTGAAAATCTTTTACATTTTCCCACATATAACAACAAACACTATTTTATTCTAATTTGATATAAAAATGCAGTTTAAATTGTAGTCAAAAAATTATGAAGAGGAAGAAACAAGATTTTGATAGTGGACAAGTTGAGCCATAAATTCTCAACTGAATTTCAGTCTGGGCTTTGACTGGACCATTGTAATACACATATGCTCTAAAATAAAACTACCATTCATTTGTAATAGTTAATGGGTGTTTTCCAGTCTCGAGCTCAAGTCTTGCACCCTTCAACATGTTTTCTACCACTACTTACTGTCCTGTATTTACCTCAGTTCTTCCCCATAAATTTCAACCAGTGACCGAATCCCTGCTGAACAGAAGCATCCCCTCAGCATGATGCTACCACCACCATGTTTTACCATAGTCTGCTTGTAAACCAAAAAGTTGCATTTTGGTTTCGTCTGACTAGAGCACCCTCTGTAATGTCTACGGTGTTCCATAAGTGGAATAATCCTTTGTGGCTTTCTTTCAACAAAAACTTCATTCTTGTCATGCTATCATAAAGGTCATAAAGCTGTCAACAGGTGTGGTAAAAATTTGACGGGTTGTGAATAAGATTGTCATGACACCGTCATAAACCTGACATTACAGCTGTCATAGTCTTCATGAATATTTATGACTGTTGTCATAAAGTGTCATTCGGTAAATTATGACACTTTTAATACAAAGTTGACATTATTCAAAATGTCTTCATTATGACAACTTGACATCAACCAAGAAATCATGATCTGACATAAATTTGTTATAAAATTATTACTGATTAAACTTTAGCTTTAACAACATAAAGCTACATAATTTTTAAAGTTTAAAACTGGTCAAAAAAATTGGAAAAGCATGGTTTATTTTCTCACGTGCTATGCTATGTTGTGTATACTAAAACGTAGTTGTAATATGACAAAATGTTAAGATTTTAGAGATATGAATTAATGGGCTACAAATGGAAAATGCAGAAAATGCATTAAAATACGGAAACACGAGAAATAAGCGAATGCCCAAGTTGTCATGTCTCTTTCCATTTAAGCGCTTCTGTTTCAAGCATATCCCTCTCAAACTAGCATATTGCTGAGCAGATGCCCACAGATCATTACAAGACATCACCCAGTAGCAGCGCAGCAAGGACTCCAACACACTTAGACACAGACAGTTGGGTCAAAGCAGGAAAATGAAGAGTAAAAATCATGTTAGTGTGTAGTCACATGCCCAGGGCTCACTGATTCTCATCCAACAGCCATCACCACTGAACCGAAAGGTAACATTTATATTCTGTTTTTTTTTTTTTTTTAAGTCATGATGTCACCTTTGTCAGCATGTTACATTTGTCCCTCTCAGAGTCAGCAGAGTAGAAAACAGGGAAGGATAATAATGTTTTGTTGCTAATGCAAGCAGAGACACACCAGTGGCCATGAGGGAGTAAGTACTTACTTATTTCAATGTCTGCTTTGTAGTTTAGTGGTGTATTTTTGGCGTCCCCTGTGGAGACATGGGGAAAGTAGGCATTGTGACATAACAAATGCACTAAGATTGAGGAGAAAATGCTTTTTTTTAATACTTCCTATGACGAGGTACTTAAAATGTCAAACACCGAATATGAATTCCTCCAGAAAACTGTATGTAATGTCATCTCTTAACTGGGAGGGAGTATATTTCCCACTAGGGCTGGGAAATATACTGTATGTCCTAATAATATCCCAGTATTAATAAAAGTATTCTGCCTCTCCTGGTAACTTTATATGTCTTCCACCTATGCACTGGCAAATTTTTGACCGTCTAAGAAGGTTTCGGGAGGGCAAGCTGGTCCAAAATGATGCAGCGAGAAAGAAAGTGAACCCCCTGTTGTAAACAACCAGCTTCCTAATTATGAGTAACTTAAAAGTGCCATCTAATTTAGGCATGTGGGCATCTAAAGCAAAGCCAGGGCACAGTGGGGGAAAAAAATACCCATGCATTGTGGCAACAGCATGACATTTTGTTTCCAGCAAATAATTGGAAAATCTCTCCAAAAATGGCCATGAAAGTTGCTATTTATTTGCATTGTAGTTAATTATGTTTGGTTGCTGTGTAAAAAAAAAAAAAGTAACTTTCAGTTTTTGTGACAGAATTTTTTTTTTTAACCATTAGTTTTTTTTCTCCACAGTTTAAGACGTCTAATTCACCTTCTCATTTGTGTCGTATTTTCAGGTACAAAAGGAAAATAGGAACGAATCCCTTTAAGACCACCTATAAGACAAACATTTATTTCCCCACTAATGCCAGTGTCAGAGAATAAAGAGACTTTAAATACTTTTAAGGGTAGCCCAGTAAGTTGGCAGAAGTAATTTGCAGCAAAACGCACAAATGAAATGATTGCTAACAGATGGTCCTTCCTTTTATTTAATTTAGCCATTATTCTAGTACTCATTTACAGGATATAACAGCTTTTATATTTGACCATAAATTGGAAATATAGGATTGCCATGTTCACATAAAACTTTGCGATGTAAAAGGTAAACACAGAAACAGCTGAAGTTTTAAGAAGGATATAATTGAAAAACACATCTACAAAGGTGTAAAATGTCCAAGCATTTGGAGAATTTTGTTTGCATCCATTTTAACTTCATTATTTGCACCTTTCACAAATGAAAGAGGCTTAAGGATCAAACAGCTGACCTTGAGAATCTAATAGAGAAAACCCGGAATTCATCAAGAAAAACAGAAATACATTCACATTCTTGTTGAAATATACAATTTAGTTTTGTCTAATTTGGGATTTCTGGGGAGAAATTTAAGTGTCCCATTGACACTTAAAGGCTTTACCTTCTACTTCCCATTATTCCTATCATTAATAATTTGGTCCCTCAAGCGAGTTTAGGTCTGCCCTAGGGTCTCCTTCCAACATGTTCAGAACATTTCCCAAAGGAAGCATCCAGGGGGGCATCTTAACCTCAAAGGACTCTTTTAGCTGACGTTGGTTATACTGGGACAGGAAGAGAGTCCAGATTCAAGATTCTCTTCTCATCAATCCAACTTCTAGCTTCTCCTGTCAGCTTCTTTCGTACATGTGCATTTTTAGTAATCTCTCAACACAAATCAAGGTGTTAAATTATATTAAAAAATAGCCATTAACCTTCAACAGAACACTCACACATGTAGTTTCACATACAAGTTTGCAAGCCCATCTGTAAACAGACATACTTTGACACCTTTACATTTCACATAACAGAAAGTGAGGTTATAAACACTATTATATTTCTACATTTTATACAATAACCATATAAAGTGACAACATATTAGGGGGCACGTGATTGCAAACAAAGAAGGACTGAATGCAGCTGTTTTGGGAAGACTCAATGCCACAACTGTATGTCCTTGTGACAGACATATATGTTTGGAAACCCACCCGCACATTCTGTCTCAGTTGTTGCAAATAAGGGAGTCGCATAAAAAAAATGAGGGAGAGAGAAACAGAAATGAAGATGGACCTGATACAGAGAGAGAAAGAACAGAAAATGATCTAAACTGTTTGTCGCATGATCTAGTTTCCCTGTCCTCTTCAGAAGTAGGCTGGTGAGAGGATATCTGAGTCTCTTTGAGGAAAGCCTCAAGATAACCCACACACACTCAACATCGATGGAGCTTTCTATGGTCAGTGAGTTTCACCACACATTCAAGAGCAACTATAGCTGTGCATGGAGTGCTGCGGTTTAATTTTGCCATATGGCATCATCCACATACAAGATGGAACTTATGCAGATTTAAATCAATTGGATGCTTTCTGATATTGAATACAGGTACATGTATCTGTAATGCATTGCAAAAGGATTAGATACCCTTTAAACTTTTCAAATTATGATAATTACTTCCAATGTAAATATATTATGTTGGGATTTGATTATTAACATAGAAAAAAACTCTTAAAAGCATAATAAGCTTAGTGACGTAAACAAAAATCAGTCGAGAATGTAGATCAGTTTCAAAGTCGTGGCTCAGTTTGTGTTTGTATGCTTTGATCAAAAGAAACTAATCATTTCTGTTTACTTTATTCAGCAGTGAACAAAGAATTAGTTTGATTGTACCATCATCAAAGAGTGGCAAGTATAAAACAAAAGGGGAGATTTTTATTTTTCATAATAACTTTTAGTTAATCAAATATAAGCAGTGATAGCCAATCCACGGATCAATTTCAGGGAACTTTGGAATAAGACTATGCTATTTGAGAATAAAAAATATCTATATCCTTTGGGAGTTGTTATAGATAATATAACATATGATTAGTCCCTATCTACTCTTTAAATGTTCAGTTGTTGGGTTATCCCCTCTCTTCTCAAGGAATGCCATCAACATGTCTACTACCATGCAGGATTTTAGGCCCATTGAGTGATACTACATGCAGCAGGATGTGGAACTTAGCTATTTTTTCCTCAATACCAGTGGTGTTTATATTCAGCTAAAGTTGTTTCTGTTGAGTAATTAAGTTAAGTGTTGAAAAAAGCTGACAAATCCTTGGTTCAGAGCTTCTTTTTTTCTCAATCCTCACTTCAGCTGAATAAGGAACCTTAACGTTCCTCATAAAAAGACGTTCTAAGGAACATTTTGGTATTGCTTTCTGAAGTTGCACAATGGACAGTAGCACTAGTGAACTCGGCTCTGCACAAAAATTGTGGATCTGTTTAGATTAAGAAATGCTATATTCGTTTGGTACCAAAGATTTCTGGTACATATTGTGTTCAGTGTCGCCCACAGTAGAGGTGAATTTGTGGAATGCACAACAGATGCTCATGCATCAAGTCTTACACAAAAAGAAAAAACAAAAAAAAACATGCATTTTACAAACAAGGTAAAATAATTTTTTTGTGCCCATCACTGACACATTCAAAATGTAAAATTGTCACAGTAAAATAAATTTAACATCACTGCAAGCTCAAAATGATTTTCACCATCAGTTGCAATATTTTGCAGTAACACAATCTGGAGCCCATAAAGAATTTTTCAAGAACTGTATCTAAAAATCAATATGCATAACTCAGTGACATTGTTGGCTGAATCCTCAGACTGCGTAGGAACACAGAGCGATATACACAACATTCAAAAACACACAAGGATTTAAACACACTTCCTAACATGTGGAGCACAGCGTGAGAAGCCTCCATCGCCTCTATAAGCAAAGATTTATAAGACATCTCTGACAAGTGACAGCATGTTCACCCCCAATTATCCTACCTCACGTTTCCCCTCTCCCTTTCCTGATTAATAAGCTCCACTTCTTCTCCATGCAAGCCACAAAATACATGCACATGTTAAATCCAGCTCCTTCCCACAGTGTAAAGGTCTAAACACAGCTGTCTGTCTCCTGTCTAAATGGATGTGGAGCTAAGTGATGGAGGAAGGTGAGCCAAGGTCGCTGTCTCACCTTTGACCCCAGAGAGATGGATGATTGATCCAATCCTCTGAAGTTCATAAACATTCTGCTCACACAAACTCCCTTCATCGTAATGTGACACCACAGAAGGCTGAGCTTTGCTGCAATAACCAAATCGCCTTATCAAAATTGTCATCGTTCAATTTTTCATGGTAAAGGTCAGATAAAATACGCATTGTGCAGTTTTCCCCGAGTTTATTCCCTTGCTCCTTTGAAGCCGTTTCCCTGCCAATGCAAGTCCTCCTTCTCTTGCACATAGATATACATCAAAAAGACAAATAAGCCTGTCAGTTGTGTCTCTACGCATCTCAACGTCTGCATATGCATGCAGGAATTGTCAACACTGCACAGTGAGATCAAGCTGGCAATCTGTCACAACGCAGGGGATACAGTTGAGGATTCCAAGTGACTGATGACACATGGAGACATTAACCCCCTCTGATGTGGTGGTGGGCTCTAATAGAAATGACGGGACATGACATGAATATATTTTGACCTCTAGATTCCTAATCATGCAGATTTTGTTAGTGCTAACTGAGCTTTAGCATAGACAAAGTGATTTGAAAATATTACAATACAAAAAATAATTAAAACTCAATATCTATGTAATTTTAAATATTCCAGAAGACCCGTTTTTGAAGGCAGTACTTTGCAATACTACGCCATTTAAAGAATAGCAATTTTTTTATTATTTAATGCAACACCAATAAATAGTCAACATTAAGCTGCGACTTAAATATAAAATTAATTCAGTTCAACAGGTAACAGGAATACTGCTTTCTTAAGGAAGTATACAATCATATGGAAATGTATTAAATAAGCTTTTCTTAATTTATGTTTCCGTATATTTTGCTTTATTTTTGTCGTTGGTGATCAAATAGAGTCAGTGGGTTAGGTTGCAGGTTCTAACAAGTTTCCGGTCAACTTTCCTTAAATTTTGGATTAATTTTATTTGTAAATGTTGAAATGTGCCGTAAGTACAACATGTTTTTTTTTTTTTACTTGTTTTATGTAAGATGCTTTTCATTTACTGCTGAACAAGTGGTGTTCATTTTGCCCATTTCACACCTTTGTAAATTTGGGCATTAAATATTAGTAACAAGCAGCTAATATTTAAATAGATAATTTCAGGTTTTCAGGCATGATTATACCTTCCTGTTTACAACATTTTGTTTTGGCCGCTGAGAATAAGTTGAGCTCTAGTGGGCCAGCCAGGTGGGATAGTAACTTGTCATCCCTACTTTGGTCCTTCCAACTTCCGGCTGTAGCAGTGGGCTGCTGCCTGCCTGCCTTGTTGGAGGGATCTCTCCCACTTGGTGCAAAGCAGTCTTTGCCTCATGCTGTGGCTCTTTGGGCAGGGGGCAGCTGCTCCTGTGCTTCCCTGACAACCTACCTCTATGCAGGACATAGGGCTGCCCTGCAATGGCGTCTTTTGTCTGTCTACCTGGAGCTGCTGACCTACTCCAGAGCCAAGTCTGCATGTCCTTTGCTGCTCTTGGGTGTTGCCAGCTTTCCACTGTTTTCAACACTAACAACTGTGCACCTCCATGTGACAAACTAGCTCATTTACATTAACCCACCCCAAGCACACCAAGGCAAGGCAGTGACAAGTAAATAATCTGAATTTTTGAAGGTCATACAAACACGGTTTATTATTACAGCAATTTGGCCTTCCTCCTTTGATGTTGGATGCAATCTAGATTTAAAAAGCCAATCATACAATTAGTTTTCTATATTGAGATATTCTTTTAGTAAAGCAAAATTGTCCAGGGACATGTAAGCAACCAGCTTGTCTAAATGCCAAGATGGGTCATGACCCTGTCCTGGGTTTATCACTGTTGACTACAAGAACTACAGTTTTAGAGGTCGTACCTATTTATCTAACCATCATAATGTGGTCCCTGTCATACGAGAGAGAAATCGGAATGGTTATAAGGACATATGAAAGGTAATTTGGTGGTTTGAGCTGCTTGTGTTAGCAAATATTTTAAGAGCAGCTTAACTTTGTAATTCAGCAAGTATGATCCTTTTTGTCTGCACTGCAGTGGTTTGAGAATGAAAAAAATCCTCCCAAAACCAAAACAGCATATTTAGTCTGAGTTAACAAACTTGCTTATTAGGCTTCACATTAAAAAAAAAAAAAAAAAAAAAAGACAGCACACTATCTGGCCTCTTTATTAAGTACATCTTGTTAGCGCCTGGTTTGATCCTGTTTTCCATTCAAAACCCTAATTTGCCTTTAATTACCCTAATTCTTCATGGTATCCATTCAACAAGTTGTTCTAAACATTCCTCAGAGATTTCGTTCTACAGGGACAAACCAGCATTAAATAGTTGCTGCAGATTAGTTGGCTGAATTGCATCCGTGATGCAAATACACCATTTCACTACATTCCAAAGGTGCATGTTTGCACAGAGATCTGGGGCCTGTGGGGCCATTGGAGTACAGTAAAGACATTGTCATGATCAGAAATCCAGCTTGAGATGATTTGAGCTTTGAAATACTGGAAATAGTCAGAAGATATGAACAGTTTGGTCATAAAAGGATGAACATGGTCATCAACAATACTCTCATGTAGGCTGTGGCATTTCAACAATCCTCAATTAGTACTAAGACACCAGAAGTATGTCAAAAAATATCTTCCACACTGATGCAGCACCCCTACATGCCTATATAAATTATACAAAGCAAGCTGAAAAGCCAATCTTAATGGCATAGCTGAAATGAAAACTTGTTGGAGTGGGCAATCTGGTATATTCTAATTTTGGTGGGTGTGTCCAGTAGCACTAGTTTCCTTTTTCTAAGCCGAGAGGAATGGTACCTAGTTTGGTCTTCAGCTTCTGTAGGTTTAGTGTGGTGTAGTGTTGTTTATTGCAAAAAGTGATTATTGAACCTGCTGCTGTCTTTCATCTGAAACAAGTCTGCCCATTCTCCTCTGGCAACAAAAAGAGGCAATTTCATCTCCACAACAACAACAACTCACTGGAAATTCTCTGAACAAGAGAAATGGTTTGGTGAAGAGAGAGAGAGAAAAGAAAGCATACTGTGTCAGCAGCTTCTGGAACTGCCTGCCTGGCAACAATAACCATTCTACATTCAAAGTCACTTTTATAACATTTTTCCCTAATTTGGCAGCTTCATTTGAACTTGAACAAGTCATCTCCACAACGCATGGGTTCCACATAAAAGCACAAACATGCCAAATGACTAAAGTGGATGGTGTGTGTAGTTTAAGTAAACAACTCTACAATTCTAGTCTGTCAAATCTGAGCCCTATTGACTTCAACTTAATTGTAGAAGTTAAGAAATGATTCAATGCAGATCAAATTTACCATTCTCTTGAAGTGAAAATGAAAATAGAGCACAATTTAGTCAGGTAAAAAATAAATAAATTATCCTTTACCATAGAATTAAAATGAGTATTAGAAAAGTGACAAATTGACCCCCCAGAGGAAGATCTGCCCAGGTTCTAATAAAACCTTGAGCCGGCTCTGAGTGCCGCACTGATTTGTGAGCGGCGCTGGATTTCAGCACCGCGGACAGCGCGCTCCCTCCTTCCAACGCGGCGTAGAGGAAAGGAGGGGGGTGAGAGGAAGGAGACGAGTGGCTGTAGTGTTGACGGTAGTGGGGGTTTCCCTGGCAGATTTTAGTAGAGGGTCTTACACAGTGATTCCTACCACCTCCGCCTCCTCCTTTTGCGGATTTACATATGGAGGGAATAGTCTACCGTATCCGTGTATGTGTGGAGGAGCGGGGGGTGGTGGTGGTGGGGATCCGTGCGTGGCTTTCATGCAATATTGATCGACCCTGCCTCACACAGGATGGACAGAGAGGAAAGAAGCCGAGAGAAGAGGAGAAGGGGAGGGAGGGGAGCGTATTTCTTTGGACAGCATTTATCATGTATCCACCCAAGCAGCACCATCACCTCCACCAAATCCCTCCCTCCTTACATTCCCCGCAAAATCCGTTTGATTTACTCGCCGATCATGACCGCAGCCGCTGGATTCGCCTGATTGACGCTCAGGAGCATGACAAAGCAACACACACAAATGTACGCACACACACACACACGCAGATGTACAGAATGGGAGACATGAAGGCCGGCGGCGACCAGCTCCAACAGCATCCGCATAAAGCGTCCAACATCGGAAACACGCCGTAAACTCGTTGGATTAAATAAGCATGCCAGGATTCACTGGTGTGCGGAACCTCATCAAGCCAAAGTTCTCCTTATTCACACAACATATGCAACATCCGATGTCTGTATGCAATTTGTTTCTTTTTTTTTTTTTTTTTTTTAAGATTTTTCTCCAAACATCACGTCCTGCTCTTTAAAAAAAAAAAAAAAAAAAAAAAAAAAAAAGGCCAAGGATGCGCTCATCATTTACCTAACGCGACTGTCGTGAGCAACACTTCAAAAATAAATAAATAAATAAAAAAAAATCGTTGTGGTCAGTTTAATATCAATAACACAAATTCGAGCATCTTTATCAGTGATCCAACAACAAACCGTGAGCTGTAATATTTTTTTCTAGCTCTGACAAGCTGATAGAGACATGAATTATTCAGTACACATAAACTGTGCGCCTTTTCCCCAAGCAGAGGGGATGGGGAGGGAGGGGGGAAGCACGGCTGGAAAAGACATTTACAGTGCAAAACGCACGTCTACCGATTTAAATGCATGGATGTCATGTATACAGGAAATATCAGAGGGAAGGGAAACAATCCAGACTGTAAGCCTGCGTCGCCTCCAAGAGGATGCACAAAAAAAAAAAAAAAAAACAGCGAGAGACGGAGACGCCGCCGCGCAAAGTAGGGAGAGAAAAAAAAATCAGCAGACATCTGTAAAGATCAAGACAGACAGCCGGCGTAAAATCAACCCAACGAAAGATGAGAGCGATGTGAAGGAACAGATTGGCGGCTGTGCCGTTTACCTGTCAGGACTCCGACCCGGATTTGGTGGTCGTGGTTCGTTAAAATCATCCCGTCTGACGCCATGTTCAGCAGCGCTGTCGCCCGCACCGAGATCTCACGGCAGGGCCCAGAGCCGATCTCATCGAACTCGGAAGAGTCAAGGGGAGGGGAGGATGAGGAGGGAGAGGAGGAAGAGGAGGAGAGAGGGCTGGAATACAGCAAAAAAAAAAAAAAAAAATCAGCCAGACGCGATGAGTAGAGAGCCGAGTGATCATTGGGAAGCCAACAGAGAAGCAGGGCTGGATGCTGGGGCGGTTTAAAACCGCACGCATCACTCAGCTGGCCGGCTGCCATCATAGTAGTCTGTAGTTTTGATTAATTTTCATACCGACCTCTCTTGCTTAAATTATTCCAGATTTTGTCACAGAACAACGCTAAACGTCAATGTATTTTATTGAAATTTTACATAATACATGTGGTGCATAATTTCAAAGAAGCAAACATGTTTTGAATTTTACTCTGATATCTGTAAAAAACCATTTTCCTTCAGAAGTGATCCAATATTTAGATATTGTCCACCTGTGCACAATTGCATCTGTGTGTGTGAAGGCAGCTGTTTGAAGCCCTCAGAGGCTTGCAGAAGGATATTAGAAAATAATCAGCATCATAATGACCTAGTAAGACAGGGGACAGGTCAGGGAAGAAGCCATGGAACATTTTAAAGTATTGTGAGCCACTGTTCAGTCCCACAACTTAAAATGATCAGTGTATGGAACTACAAACCTACCAAGACATGGCTGTCAACAAAGCAATCAAAATGTAATTCTACATTAGCTTCAGAGATCCACAGTTCTGTGCTCCATCTACATAACCAGTAATATTTACTGCATAAATAGTATATAATTCTCCCTTTTATAGAAGAGTGGGAAGAAATTAGCCCGTTGTGGAAAGAAAGTTATAAAAATCAAGTTTTGAAGTTTGTTACAAGCCAGGCAGGTGACAAAGCATGTGGAGGAAGATCATCTGGTCACATGAACACAACTGAACTTTTTGCAAACATGCCAAACATTTCATGCGGCAGTAAAACCAACATTGCACATTACCCAGAACAAACTAACCATCTTATTGTAAAATTATGAATGTAGAATCATGCTGTAGATATGGGGGGAAAAAAAGATTTATTCTATGGGGTCCCTAACATTTTATCCGCAAGCCAATGAATCAGTTTAGCTTAAGAACTCAATGACACAGACACAACCTCCTCACTCAATTGCTTTCTCCTCAACAACCATTTTCTCCATTTTAAAACAAATGAACAGCTCTTTCTTTCAATGCAGAAGCATTACTTCAGTCTGACCCGTAAAAAGCCAAGTTTGCATCCCTGGGCTAAACAAGCATCAAGGTGCTATTTATAGACTCCCTGCATGCTTCCATGGTGTATAATTTCTCTTGTTTATTTTCATGGAGAAAGGGTCCATCCTCCAGCATCTGCTGGGAATCAATCAGTATGCATAATTCATTAAGCGAGGCATGCAGGCTCTGATGGAAACAGAGGAATAATGTTCAGAAATGAAAGAACTCCAAAAAAGATCACCTCGGTAATGTAGTTATGTTTGCGTCTTGTGACATGACAGCAAGAAATGGCACATTTTCTACCCTCTATACACAAATAAGATACATTAAAAAAAATATCCTTCCCAAAGACGCAAAAGAGAGAATCCAGGCTTTCGTAATGACTTAATTTCAAATAACTTCTCTTTTTTTTCTTGCTACACATGGTTTAATAGTTAACATTCTTATGCTTATATAAATGTACATGTTTCTGTTACAAACAAAATACGTATATCTTCGAAGATTAGCCAAGAACTTATTTTAAACATGGGGTTTCACAGGATTAAATAGTTTTAAAAAAATCTAAAATATTACATTAATTACAACCTCGTGTTCTAATTTCAAACAGTAATCCGTTTTCACAAGGGCAAATTGTGTTAATGCATTGCTTGACACTTGCCTGGGACCAGCAGAGATAACTTAAAGGAATTAATGACTAACTTATGGGAAATGTTCCACATATTACAGCTGCACTTACTTGAAGAAAATTGCTCTATTATATCTTAGACCCTGAGGTGGAACAAACATGATTTTTGCCTCTGAGGTACTTTGATTTTATTTAGACAAATTAGTTTTCTCCCCCTATAACAATGTTGTGTTTGGAAGTTTATGAATAATATGAATATTATTGTGTTACAATGAAAACTCCCCCCCCCAAAAAACAGATTTTCCCACTAGTGCTAATAAAGTAAATAAAGCATATTGCAGCTACAGTTTTCCAAATGTTCTTGCATTCAGACCAAAAATTTAAAAAGATTTTATATGATTGGCTTATATAAAGTAGTTAACAATTTTACAGTGGGTTTATTTGCAAGTCTTCTTTGCAAATAAAAACTTAAAAACTAGATCATACATCCTTATTGAACCCTCTCTATTCTGATACCTTTAAATACAATCCAGTGTAACAAACTGCCTTGAGAAGTCACTGAATCAGTAGCAATACTTCAAGCTTTGAACATCTTATATGGCTTGCTGCAAGCCATATAACATTGGAACATTTGGTAGAAGTGAAATCCCACCCACTCAGACAAAAATGAGAAAACAATCAGAGAAGCAGCCAGGAGGCCCATGGTGACTCTGGTGGAGCGACAGGGATCCACAGCTCAGGTAGAAAAACTCACTTTGAAACACAATGGTGGTAGCCTCATGCTGTGGGGATGGGTTTTTTTTTTCAGGTTTAGGGAAGCTGGTCTAGGTTGTTAAGAGCTAAATCCCAATACAGCTCCAATAAATTTAGATTGAAGTGTGTCTGTAACGTGATAAAATGGGAACATTTAGTCTCATTCAACACTATTAAGCTGTTATAAAATTTTTATGTGAGTTTGTACACTAGATGTACAGACCTCAATAATCCTTCTTTGAAGGGATGCACCACAATAGTTGAAACAACTTTATTAAGTGTATTAAAAAAACTATTTACTTTGCTGATCTTTCATCTTGATATTAAAAATCTGTCATCTTGTCCATAGCAAAAGACAAACATTAAACAAAAAACATTCGAATACAGAGAATTAGGATTCTCGGAGGAATTGTTTTCGATATTTACCTATGCAGAGCCAATGCAGGTGCAGATACTTCTTTAGACAGTCACAAAACAAACATGAAGGCCACTTCATGGTTCAGAGGCTTCCATCAAAACTGGAAAATCCCCAGTTGGTGTCAAGCTTGAGAGCAGAGAAGAGAAAGCAAGATGTGTAGGAGGAGACAGGAAGCCACTGGGCTGCAGACACCAGGAAAACCATGTGGAGCCTTGAAGACCATGTTTATGTTGCGTGAGAATGAATTTGCTTGTGCATGCGAGTATTTTGTAAAGATGATGTAATCACTTAATCCTCAGGAGAGAGGCACACTGATCTCAGATGGGTTGATAATGTAGCCAGGGACTATCAGTCACAAGACCCCATCACTGTATCCATGCCAGTGTTAAGGAGAGCCTCAGCAGAAAGAAGAAGTTGTTAACGTAAACGGTCCTGTAGCTCATGGTGAGCTCAGACAGGGAAGTCCCTTACTGCCAGATGAAGGAAGGGGGGCGAGTGGTGCTGGTTGGGTTCATATTATGCAACGTCAGATCTGCTTATGCTACACTTTCAGGCAGGTGAGCAGTCTGGCATGAGAACAGTAGGTTTCTGTTTTTTCTTTTCTTTACACATGCAGTCCCTTGCAAAATTATTTATATCCCGTGAATTTTTTCACACTTTTTTCCAAGTTACAACCACAAACCTCAGTGCATTTTATAAGGATTTTTCTGTGACTGATAAACACAAAAACACATAATTGAGAAAGGTAACAGCTTTACATTTCTTTTTTTATGAATAAAGCTCTGAAACGAGTCTATAAATAAGAGTCTGCCTTTGTGTAATTTGACCATTGCATAAATACAGCTGTTGTGGAGAAGATATTAAAAAAAGTTACACTTTTGTTCTATTCATCTAAGACATTGGCGTAGATGTCTGGAAAGCAATTGTTGAAGATTGCACTCAAGTCAGATGTGATTAAAAAGTAAATGGTTTGCCCAAATTCAGAGCATAAAGTGAAGCAGGTCATTTAAACTGGACTTACCCTGAACACCATCCCCACTGTGAAGCATGGCGGTGGAAGAATCATGCTATGGGGATTCATAACACTAAACAACCAGAAATCTGTGGTAGGACTTGAGCTTTGCTTCTTGAACATCGCAAAGAATAATGGGCAAAAAACCCATCTGCCTTTAGATGAATAATGTTTGACACGTACCCTGAAAGATGGTGAGTGAATGTTTGGCCATGAATACAGTTGCACACCATCCTTGTTGAAAGGGCAGTGTGGGAAAGCAAAGTGAATTTTTTCCCCTTCCGCTTCACAGTTATGTGCTGCCTCATGTTGGTCTATTACATAAAATTCAAATAACATTCAGTGACGTTTGTAGTTAGAACCTGATTAAAACGCAAAGACGTTGTAGGTGTATGCACTTTTGCAAGGTAATGTATGCAATATGCCATATTTTCAGATACTGTGTTATTGTTTATGCTATTGAAGATGATTTTTGAAATGCCCAAAAAACAGTGTTTAAATAAATCTTGATGGAAACAATTAAAAATACTAAACATGAAGCCACTTGACCCTAAAACTTTTCAATACTGATCCAGAGCCTGCTCCAGCTGCTCAACTGAAAAGTTTAAAATTGTTTAACGCATGATAAAACATTCAGCTTTTAATTTTAAAGAGTTCCACAAAGTTAAACACATTTTATGATACCTGATTGCCTCTTGCAGAAGACATCTTGCTGAACATCAAATTGCACTTTATGTGTATCTGATTGGCCTACAGCATATTAGTTCTGTAAAAGGGAGTTGAGGCGTTTCTGTCATTTACAAGGTAGAGGGTAATTTTTTTGGCTCATGCCGTTATTCCTGCATCCAGTCACAGCCAGTCTTGGAAACGCGCCCTGCAGTGGTTACTGAAATATCTCCCAAAGAAAAACACCAAGATAGTCAAACTTACCTTCGGGCTTGTTCAGTGTTCTCCCTTGATGTTTTTTTTCCTAGAATACCTGTCTAAATCTGGCCCCAGCTGAAGAGGTAATGTCAGCCAGGAAGACAGAAAAAACAATTATCCATCTGTGAATGAGCTGCACAGAGTTAATTAAGGACTACTGGAGACAAAGTCCTTTCTTTAGAGGCAGTAATTTGGCAACAACATGACATGGAGGTTGGTACGGGTCTAAGGCATGCTGGAGCACACATACACTCATCCGAGGAAGCAGATAGAAGAAGAAGGAGAAGTAGAGGGGAAAAAAGAGTGCATATGAGAATTTAGGCAGCTTTCTTATGAGTGCAAGATCTCTGCCGACTCCCGCCACCACCACAGCAGCGCTGAACGCTGCCCCGAGGGGCTTTGGAATCAAACCCATTACGTCTGATACCGGATTTCTTACCGCTCAGAATTAATGCAATGTGGACTTGCTTTCGCTAAAGCTGGCCAGTGTCGCATAGTATCGGCATGCACAGAGCTGGACCACAGGGGAAAAAAGAAAAAGAGGACAGGGGAGGAGACTGAAGGCCTAAGATGCGAAGAGGGATACCGATGGGGGGAGGCTTGCTGCAGCTGAAAGGGCTATTTCATATTTCAAATTGTATCGATTTGAAACAAGGGCTGGCTGTCTTTATTAACTCTCAGGATATATGGCATTGTGCAAACAAGACAGGGGGTCTGTACGTTTACACATGCTCCCTATAGTCCATTTGCATAATTAAAAGACTGGCATTTGAAAAGCAGAATGTCCTCATAAACAACCTCGGACACTACACTAACCGAGGTCATTTTTTAAGCTGTGTAATTGGCTCCTAATGCAGAGCAGACAAACATAGAAACCTTCTACCCAAAAAAAATACGAGAGAGAAAAAAAAAGAGTTTTCCTTAATTTGTTCTTTTACCAACTTACTTTTATGTGAATGATTTAAGGAAACCAAACTGTGGCACACAGAGTGGTAGTAACATATCTGTGTTTGTAAGAAGCCATAAAAAAGCTGACTTTGCACATTTTATTTGTGCTCTAGACCCCTAAACACATGATCGGCATCTCTAGGCTCCCTCACAATCATATAATCAATAAATCAATTTTTTTCTCTCTCTGGTTGTTTTTACTTTTGCTAAAAGGTTTACTTCAGATTCAGTATTCTGAGTGAGTGTATGCTACCTGAAAAAAGGTTTTCTTATAAACTGCTTATAAAGATCAGATTTTATGTATTTACAAGCTTCTCCAATTTCAGTTGATATTAGACCAAACTCAGGCCTACATCTGAACATCTTCAGGAATGCATGACTATAGCTTTCTTTACGCATGTCAAATCAGAGTTAAACTATCTAAATTGCGCTTTTTTTCCTTCAATTGTAATCTGACCTATGGGGATTGCATTTTATACATCTAGAAACCATAGATCCAACATTTTTCAACCTGTCCACTTTATATTATTCTCCTTTTCTCTATGTACTTTCTTGTTCATTACCAGATAAATGAAGATTGATGATAACCTGAAGCCATTGTTCTGTGAAATGTATTAAAGAAGTTCAAGGTTTTGTTGAAATAAGAAATGTCCGTTTCTATATAACCAGTAATAAGTCACTAAAATAAATTAATGGCACAAAATTTCAAACGTAATTAAAGGTTGAGCACAAGAGAACCATATCCTCCAGGAGTGGACATGCACTGTTGATTCAAAAAACACTTGTGGCTGTCTCTAATCATCAGCTCTGACATGCAAGTCAGGTAGTGTGAACTGAATTACAGCGAGGGAGGGGAAAAAAACACGCCTCTGGCATCTGTCCCTCCAGGCCATTCCCTGGAAAGAATTTAATTCTGGGATTTGCTCGATGCCACGCAGCCTTTGGGATGTAATCTCACATCCACACACCTATTAACCTCTACTGGCAGAGAAGTTGGAATGACTTTCAAGCTCCAGTGGGTCCAGTGCAGGATAATGACTATGGTGAGTGCAGGTAATGTGGTTAGCGAGCTGTTGGGGCCAAGCTGTCAGCTCCATGGCGGAGTTGGAGGTGGGCGGGTGGGCGTTTTGGAGGGGGAAGGTAAGAAACTAGAAGGAGGCAGAGGAAGAGTGAAGCTGGACCTGACAAGGCCTGCGAGCGGATGCAGAAGCCAGGAATCAGCAGCATGACTTGAGTGGATTGGACACCTTCCTGCAGAGAGCTCCTCCCCTGAAGCTCTGACACAAAACATGCAAACATGTTGCAGCCATTTGTGGAACGCCCATGTCTACACGCTTCTGCCCTTTACTCCGCCTTGTTAATATAATTTCCAGCCTCTCCGCCTCATCTTGCGAGTACAATTGCTGCGAGGACGGGAAAAGAGTCATGGCAGCTAGATCTACATTTCTTCTTGGTGGTCACTGAGGCCTTTGGTGGACCTCTGAGCATCATCCATGCCTCCTGGCACTTTACTGCAGCTGTATAACCACACAATCAATCTGACAGCCTGTCAATCAACTAGCCAAGCAGTCATCCTGACAGGTGGGGCAGAAGCCTCACAGTTTGCCCCCCTCTAGCCTAGGTAGTTCCCCGCTCCCATCAGCAGCTCCTAAAATTGCACTCAGGGTACTTTATTTGATTTTTTTTTTTTAAGTTTGTTTTGCATGAAGACCCTTTGCTGTCACCCCAGGTGACCACTGCATGGTCTCCTATTTCACTGCAGGAGCCCTGACTCACATCCAGGCCAGTCAGAAAAAATGAGCCAGTCATGTGGAAAAGATCCAATGTAGTGAAGGAAAGCACGCAACCTTTTATAAACACTTTCCAAAGTAAGTGATAAAGAGAAGAAAATGAGTGAAATAAATAATATATAGTCTGTTTGTAAGACTAGCCATTAATTCACAATTTAAGATGAACAAGAAGGGAATATTTAACCAAGTAGAGCTTAAAAAGTTTTTCTGTTTTCTGCCAAGACGAACAAATACAGGTAAATAATTTAATGTACCAAAACTGAAACTTGCATTTGCCTGGGGGAGTTACTTGTGTGTGTGTGTGTGTGTGTGTGTGTGTTTTTTTTTTTTTTGTTTTTTGTTTTTTTTTTTAAATCAATGTTTCAACCAAAACACAGCTTAGGCTTTTGTTGGTGCATTTGAACTGGGTTTCTGAGTGGAAAGATCACACAATACAGAACTGCACTGGTTGCTAAAAATAAGTATTTGGTATGAAAGAATGAATACGTTTAGGATTTTGTAAATGCAAAAACATACACAACCTCAAATAAATACAAATAAATATAGATGTCCCTCATCAAGTTACAATTCAACCACTATTTGATTTTCTAGTATCTGCTTTTAAATATGTTGCACACATTTTCAATAAAGTTAAAATGGTGGTCATTCTACAAGCATAATCTACTGAAAAGTTAGTTTAGGCACATTTCTGGGATCATTGTCTGATTGGAAAAAAACCTTATGGTATCTATGTTTCAACTGTTGAACTGAGATGAAGCTTAAAGAATTTGTTTTTATTTCTTCCATTTTGTGCACCAAAAGGTCTACTGTACAGAATGATGCAACTATTTCAGTTGTCAGTGTTTTTAGATTTAAAAGTCTCACTTCGTCTCTTCCGAACATTGTTAATTTTGCTGTGGCTTAACGTTTAGTCTATCTATCTCTGTGAAACTTTTCATTTAACCCAAAAACAATAATGAGGGTCAGATGGATGAAACTGGGACAAGTGTGTCACAGTTACACAATGATCCCACGACACATTAAAACTGGTTTTTGGAATGCTACCAACACCTGGATCTCAACCACACTGAAAGTTTATTTACTATGCTTTAAAGTCAGGTCAGTACCAGGAAACCAACCAAGTTTACTCTTAACATCAAGTGAAAGGGTTTTGACAAAGAGGTAAGTTGCTGCTTCAAAAGCAACATTAAGCTTTACAAAAGTTTTCGTCTTGAGCTCAAGTGGCAGAAACAACCGAAGGATGTATGATTTCAAAAGTAAAATTGTGCGGACTACGTTAAAACAAATGTGCATTTCGGTGCATGGAGTCAAATTACGGAATAGTTTGGATGAGGATTCGAAAAAATATCCTACTTTAAACCAATTAAAAAAAACAAACTGTCATACACTTTTGAGTTAATGAGGAGAATGATATATTATTTGTAACTTATATTCTCAATTTTACTTATGAAAGTCATTTTACAATGAAAACAGAAAAAATTATTTTGCAATTATTGAGAAAGGGGCAGGTCTTTATAAGGTTTTTCTTCTTCCTGCTCCTCGTCACTCATGTAGATGAATTGTTACAAGATAATGTTTTTGGTGAAGTGAATAAACCTATTGATTGATTGATTGATTGAAGCTTCGATGCCCTTGGAGATTTGCAACCTCAACTCTAATGAAAAGTTGCTGACTATATTCTGTTTAAAATGAATGCTGCGATTTCTACCAAGTGGTCAAAAACAGACACAGTAGTGTCACTTAAGTGACATTAAGCAACTCTATTATTTGCTAGGGAGAAATTATAGACTTAAAGCTGTTGAAGCTGAAATATTGATGTTGAAAAATTCAAATTAAATGCATGTGCACCGATTTGTTGCCTCAAAAATAAGAAAATGGGAAAAAAATTATATTCATAAACTGTCTGTGGTAAGTGTATGAAAAACTTTGCAGAAAGGAATTACAGATTGAAGGTTATTTTTGGACCGCACCTAAGAACAGCATTTGCGCAGTCATTTTGTGATCTTTCATCTGCATGAAACTTTAATCCGCTTTTTAATCTGGGTAAAATTCTGAGATGCTGACAGAGCAGCTGGCAGTGTTTTATAAATATTTATGATTAAACAGGGTTGCTTTCTCAAACTACATGCAAGTGCTAATACTAACCGAATATGAAATGCACTAAAAAAAATCTTAGCATAAAGAAATATTTAGTATCCAGGAGACTGCTGAGAAATACTAATATTCAGCAACCTCTTCATCTTTGGCTCTCTAAACCCTGAACCCGTCGCAGTTTGGCCTATTTGTGTTGGTGTGCCCGTCACACGGCCAGAGGATTTAAGCTTTAAGCCATATCACCAGCTGAAAAGGACTGTGCTCAGAAAATATACTGGCATGGATGTGGCAAATCTATTTCTGTAATGCTTTTTACATTTGCAGGGGCTCAGAGATCAACAACGAAGCCAGAGAAGTTGAAACAGAGAGCTATGCCTCTGCATGTGCGTTCCTCAAAGATCCTGGGTGGCAGTTTAGCTTATTCCCAACAGCAACATGCTCTGTTCAACCTTGAACCACATTAAAGAAAAAGAGCAATGCTAGTTGCAAACGTCAAAAGTGAGGCTCCTGAGAATAAAAAAAAAAAAATCTACAAAGTGAAAGTCCCCTTTTATATGTACAAGGAACCCCAGGGATAAACTACAGCATTCGTCTGGAACTGGTCTTCCTACATGAACAGCAAATCCTGCACTACATTTTAAATGGTTGCACTAAAAGCAAAGACAGTCACCATCATATATAGGTGCTCAAGAAGACTTATTCTGACAGAACAACATGATTTACCTTCTTTATATTTACTTACCTTTGTGAGAATATACTGTTTGTAAATGTGGGAAGCACTACACTCAGTACTATGCTGGAATATTGTGTCAGATTGTATATTTGCCCAGTGAAGCAGGCCATTTTCAACATTTGAATGATAATTCTTAAGATATTAAAATAAGTTACTTTAGACTGTTCTCTAAATTTAAGTTTAACAACCAGCGATTTTTACAGAAATGCTTTTTGTTAGACATAAAAGGAAAAGGCTGCACAACTCAGATGTTGAACGCGTCTTCAGCAAAGAGTCCTCCTAAAATTGCTTTTGTTACAATTTCTATAAATTAAAATGCTTTTTAATTTATAGGATTAAAAAGCAGTTTGAGAATCAGGTGATTCTCAAACAGTATATGTTAGTATTTACTACGATACCCAAAAATGAAAGAGATAATGCCAAAGCACAAATTCATGTTACCATTCACGGGATATAGAACAATTGGAGATGCAATAACAGTATCCATGGTAACTCTGGAGGAACTGCACACATCCACAGCTCAGGTAGTCTGTTGAAAGCCTGTATGAACGAAGAGCATAAGCTAAGTAGGAGACACACAAACACATAGTGAACACATTTTTTCTGGTCGGATAACACCAAAGCTAACCTTCCTTCTCTCACACAAAATCTGATAAAAACTAACACAGCTAACACATTCTTGAGCATTCTCACAATAAAGCATATTGATGCTGATTTTAGCGGGAAAAGAAAACTGGTCAGAGATGATGGGAATATGCCTAGAGCCAAAACATTTGCACCAAATAATATTGTTGTGTTGGCAGATTTCCAGTCAAAGTCCAGAATTCAAACTCAAATGAGAATTAGTTTGAAATACTTGAACATTACAGTTGCTACATGCCATCTATCCAATCAAACTGAGCTTGACCTGTTTTGCAGAAAGACTGGGCAAAATTTCAGTCTCTGGTTGAGGAAAGCTGGTAGAGATAAACCTCAGAGCACCTGCAGCTGTAACTGCGGCAAAAAGTTGGCTTTATGAATTATTGACTGTGGGCAGCTGAATACAAATGCACTTCAGACTGTTCAGATTTCAATTTTTTTCTTTTCTTTTTTTTTTTTTTTTTT
This sequence comes from Alfaro cultratus, assembly GCA_903066825.1. Classification (NCBI taxonomy): domain Eukaryota; kingdom Metazoa; phylum Chordata; class Actinopteri; order Cyprinodontiformes; family Poeciliidae; genus Alfaro; species Alfaro cultratus. Next base: position 111,676 of record CAEFZX010017637.1, read on the forward strand.
TAAAAAGAATCCTTTTTCTTGTATTATTTAGTTTTGCACTGCTTTATCCTAATTAAATTCCATAGATATTTGGGATTGTTTACTGGCAAAATATGTAAGTTCAAGATGCAACAATCTTTTTTAAAGCATAGCATCGTTGCTTCTATCTGCATACAGTATGAATGTTTTAGAGACATGCTTGTGTGTATTTCTAACATTCTCCAATACAAGCCATTTCCAGACATGTTCACACAACAAATTCAACAGAAGTTTTATGTCATGCATCATTTTCCCACCCACCATCTCTTTTTGGCACTCAAAACACTCACAGGTCAAAACTAAAGCAGGAGAAGGTTAACATTTATCAAACGTCACAGCATTGCAACCAAATAATTGCATGCACAACCCACAACCTGAACTCTGACCCCTGCATGACACTGTTATTGGATAACAACAATGGGGAGGTTTTCTGACAATGCAGTTGCTGTTATGCTGTGACATGTGCAGGGGATTGTGACAAGGATGTTAAGAAGGAAAGCTCATTTAGAGCCCCAGCGCATGTTGACGGTGTGCAGGCCCAGCATTCAACAACTGAACCTGACCTACCAAGGACACACTCTGGCATGAAAGCCAGATATTGAATGGGAGGCATGCAACAGAGAGCGAGAAAGAGAGCATCGCTCCTCTGGTTAAAACGTCTGATACCCTTTAGTGCAAGCTTTTATCTGGCAGACCTTAGTGGCCCACCTGAGAGCAAAGGCAGCTGGGGAGCAGAGTGTTAAGCTGTTGGCTGTCGCTGTGTCACGTCTGTGTGTTAACTGGAAGCCGATTCTGTGCCGCCGTTGCTGCTGCTGCTGTATCCAAGGGCTTCTGTGAGATGCGTGTTGCAGTTTGATGAGTGTTTCTTGCTGCAGTGCGAGAAAGAGGGAGAGGCAGAAAAATCCCTTCACATCAGTGCTTCACGTTTGCAGCTGCTGCTGGCGTGGCCAGATACACATCTGCACGTAAACAGGCACACGCACGTAGAAGACTTTCCCTCCAAAACGTATGCATATGTACTGAAATGCTGCACCCGTAGAGGGGAGAAGCGCTTCAGTGACCCAGTGCTGCAAGGTAAGGCTGCTCTGCAATTCAGAAATATGCAACCTGCATGTTAACAACCCCTGGAGCGCAGCCTCCCCGGGGCACCGTGCCTCTTTCCATCAGCCTCCCCACCACCGTGCTCTCAGTGCACCTATCCTCATTCTATCCACCTATCACTCCGGTACCTCAACTCACCCCAACTGACTGCAAAATAAATCCAGATGAGGAAAAAAAAAAAAAAAGAAAGACGGATTCTCAAGTAAAGTGTTTGTCCCATGCGTGTGTGCTCGAGTACAACAATCTGACAGGAAGTGATGAGTGCTGGTCTGCAAGCATGCGCAAAGTCTCAATGAGCTGTTTAGTGCAAAGTAGGTGAAAAAACACATTGAGTATTTACATCTACTACAAGAGTCTCTAAAAGGAAGTTGGAAGAGGCTGAGCATGAATGTGTAGGAGCTTGTTTAAACATTGAAACAAATTGGATTGATTCCAGACAAGTTTTCATGGAAAATGATGTTTGGCGACAACAAGAGACAAAATAAAATAAAAAATAAAAAAAGGAGAGAGGATATAGGAATTTATTAAGGAAGAAACAGAAAGAAAGCTGACATATTTTTTGCTTCTGAGGTGGAGATGGTCAGCCTACGCAGTAGAGATGCTATGGTAAGCGACACGCCACACGACGCATGAATAACACACCGGCTTTGATACTTATATCCGTCTTTTTAGTGGGAGGTTGATGAAATTTGCATTTAGATTGAAATGACTTGGGAATGGTCAGGAGACCACAGAGTGCCGCAGAAGGGAGGAGAGAAGGGAAGAAAGGTGGGATTGTGTGTTTGCTGTACAACAACTGATACACAAAAAGACACACATTGTTCCTGAACCTCTGTCCTGAAGGAGGCAAGTTGAGGCCTGTGCACCACATTTGTCTCTTCGCTCTGTTCACTCGCTAGCAGGACATGGCTGACATTTGCACTATCCAGAGACAAGGAAGAGGTGGGCCCTGCGCTCAATTTGTGTCTTAATGACATTAAAATGGCCCTGGTCAATTTTCTAAAAATTTCAACACGGCCTGTGCCGAAGCAGATAGATCAGGTGTCTTTTTACTGATGTCATACCCCGCCCTCCGAATGGAAGTGAAAACAAACACTTAATTTCTCCTCGCACAATATCGGTCCTGTATTTTCAATGTAATTGTGTTGTTCAACAATTTTCCTTTTGTAAAATGCATAGCTTGTATGTCATAAAGCCTTGTGAAATTATTCACACCTCACAGACATTTCAGTTATAATCTTCAAATTACTTTTGGAGGATTTTATGTGGTGCACACAAAACAGTGTTTCACTGTAAAGTGGAAGGAAATTGTTAATATTTAATAGATATTTGAAGTCTTTGGAAAAATGTAGCTTGTATTCAAATTGAGCAACTAAAATTCTGACATCCAAATTACATCCACTGCAACAAACTTCGAAAGTCAACCTGTGTGTAATTTAATTTCAGTACAAAGGTACTAAGATCCTAAATACACCACTCCCACACTAAAAGAAGGTAACAGAAACATCATGTTGAGGGGAAGCTTGTTTTTCAGTTTAGGAAATGAAAAGCCGATTAGACTTATTGGTTATACTGATGAAGCTAAAAACAGGGAAATCCTGGAGAAATTCTGTTAGAAGCTGAAAAAAGCTTGAGACTGGTTAACCTTCCATCCAGATATACAGACAGAAAGACAATGGGTTGGATTAGATCAATGTCAATTCAAGAGTTAGAATGGTGAAGTCAAAGTTAAGGCCTGAATACAAACTTTTTGCAAAGCTTCAAAACTGCTGTGAACAGATGTTCTCCATCCAATCCGACACTGAACATACAAAACGTTTATTGCTTTCCTACTAATTTAAAAAGGATGAAGGTGCTAAATTATATTAGGTTAAATATATTTGAAGAATATATGGATTTATCCAGGTTTTTACTCATTTCCATCCTTTATCAAATATTTGATTTAATTCACCTTATCCTTAGCATTTTATGTCTGCTTTGTTGGTTGTTTACAATGATAAGAAATGCGTCTGCCTATTTGGAATAAAATTTAACTACTTTCTTTCCTTCACTAAACATGTAATTCTTTGTAAGTGTGTCACATAAATACTTTTTTTTTTTTTTTTTTTTAAAAAGAACAAAAACCTGCATCTAAACCACTAAATGTGAAAATGTTCAAAGGGTATGAATACTTTTGCAAGGCTGTGTAGCTTTACTAAAAAGCAAACTTATTCCACCACTATTAAGACATCTCTATAATCAAGCTCAGAACATAATTACCAGCTAAGCTTAGTCGCTTATAGTAATTTAACTTTTGAGAGAAGGCGTAGAGTATATCAGTTTTTTTCCCTTCAAACTATTCCTTTTCACTCTAAATTATTGCTCACGTGACATGTTCATTTTAAACTGTAAATTAATAAAAGAAATAGATAATAAAATTAAAAAAAATTCTAAGTGGTGCTGTCATATATATGATAAACAATTTCCAGTAAATTTCAACTTTTATTTTAAGCCACATTTTCTCAGAGACGTTTTGCCGCCTCTTAAAGTTGCAGAACGTTATGTAGTCACAAAACGTAGTAAGCATTTTTTCCCAGAGAGCAAGAGCACCACCTTGTGTTAATATTTGATAAATGCAGCAGGATCAACCTGAACTCTGGTAAAGCAGACATAAATAACGGCTGACTAGAAATAACGTGGAAATTATTTGTCTGAACCTCATGTCCTAAAAGAGAAATGCTTTTTAAGCCAAACTATGACACCTCATTTATTTATAAGTAATATTAAATCTCGATGTATCAATTTGAATGCTTAATATGACAAATCTGCATGCACAAGAGCAAACCACAGGGTATGGACCACAGTTTTTTTTTCCATTGAAAAATAATTTTCAAGGTAAATTCAAATAAATTCATATAAGTTCTATATTCTGTCTCAGTGTGATCTCATTTCACTACAGCTGAATGTTCGTCATCACGAGCCAATCAAACACTAAACGTCATGTTTGTTATCCTGAATCCCTTTGAAATTGCAGATAGTGCATTTTTACAATCTCCAGGCATTAAATTATGCTAATGTGGGCTTGTGGAGGAGACATGCATTAAAATAGAGATAAGATTGAATTAAGTGTTAATAGCAATTTACAAAGCCAGATACCCTAGGAGGATTTATAATCTCTCATGTAAAATAATTTAATCCTCTGTGTCAATATAATCCTGCTGATTTTATTGAACAGACCCGTGATGACAGGCAGATATTACTGCTCCGCCTCAGAGAGGCTAACTTAATATCACCTGGTGGGAGGATACGTGTGTGTGAGTGTGTGCACAAATGTATGAGGAGAGAGAGAAAATGAGTGCTTAAAGAGATGATGGGGGAGTGAAAAATCAAATGTAGCAATGAAGAGGCCCCAGGGGGGAAATAGCTCCAGACTACCTGCATACTTACATTGCCAGTCTAGGAATCAAACAGCACACACACTCATGTACACACATTAATATTGCATTTTCTCAACTATTAATGACTCCAGCCGACAGTGAAGAGGTTGGTTGGGACAGTGTTTTAGAAGAGAAGGAAATAAGTTTGAACAGTCTGGGAAAATGTTCCATATTCAGGGTGAGGCCATTTTCATTTTCTCTCTTTTTTTAAGTTTGAAAAATAAATTACTACCAGTACTGGGAATCACTCTACCTCAAACTTGTGATTCATTAAAATCAATGCTGGTTTTTCAAAGACAAATAACTGAAAGTAGGGCATGATTTAATATCTTGGGGGAAATTTTAAACCACTCTTGGAGGCTTAGCTCTCCCCCTTCACACCTCCATAATGGGGCTCCACTTGTCTAAAGTCATAGGCTAATGGTCAAATCATCATATGAATACATCCACTGTGGTGTGCAGTGTGAGCCGTGTTACACTTATATCATCAATTCAGTGCAAGGATCATTGCACGGGTTAATGGGGAAAGAGATTAATCAACTAGAGGCTGAGTTGGTAACCAGCAGGTGTCAGTGTAGCCCTCAAACAGCTCTGCTGCTTTCAGAAGGCAACAATGAACCTTGAGTGAAATACAGAGGGGAGCGGCCTGCAGTGGACTGGCCAGCCAGAGCCGCACTGCATCAAACACAAGGTGGGCAAATTACTATTAATAAGCTAGAGCGGACTTGTGTGGGCAGTGTGGCATGGCCCAGTGTAGAATTTATGGAGCCTCTGGCCAGCAGGAGTCTCCTCAGTCATTAACTATAACTCATTTCTTCCTATCAGAGGGTGTCAGTCCACAGTCTGGGGTATGAATTGGAAATAAAAATGACTTTAGAAGTCACAAACCTTTTTCCCTTCCCCTTCAGAAGCCTTTAACTAAGAGACAAGAGATGAAAACAACTAATTTGAGTTTGATGGTTCTCTTTTATGAGGTTCCTTGTTCCTGCTGCAGGTCATATACCACATGCAAACATTTAACTACTCCTGGACCTTTGATCTGTTTCCATTGGTTACCCACAGAGCAGAGTTTCTATTTTAACCTGATTACCTACCAGTGATCTAGTTAATTATGGACCAGCATAATGCTTGTGTGAGATTGACAAGGAAACTTACGGCATTACTGGCAATCTATCGCAGTTACATGAGCTGTTGTTTTTATATGTACAAACTGCAATTAAAGGGTATACAGCCACATTCAATAAATTAAAGTATTATTGAAAAGTCCATTTACTGTATTTTAGGATCTTTATCACCAAGTGACATTCATTAAATGGATTATTCACACAGATGGATGTTTGAAAGCCTTTACTTCTGTTAATTATGAAGATTTTCTACTTACAAATAATAAAATCCTGACACCTAAAATTTGATTACTTCATCAGAGCAATAAACATTTTTAATACAGAACTGTGGGCTTAATTAAAAAGCATTATAGCAATAAAGCATAAAATTAATGAATCTTATCACATTTGCTAGGTTTCAAAGACAAAAAGTGACAAAGCACATCATGCTGTATTTGAAGTAGAAGGAAAGTGATCGAACAGAATTTCCCTCCAAAAGTTTCCTTTGTCAAGGTTACAGTGGATGAAGTTACCAGAATTACATAGAAGATAAAGTTCTACTTATTTTAATCTATTTCTATTTTATACCTATTTTATCACACCTGTAATAAAATCTAAAATATGCACAAGTTTTATTTGTAACATCTTGAGCTCACATGGCAGTCAGTTAAAAGCTCAAACAGGACTAAGGGTTTGCTTTCCTCTTGTGCCAAAACTTGTAAGCTCACTATGATGTTTAAACATTTTTATATTCTTATGGGATGAAGATGCTGAAACATTTAAAATGTCCAGTAGTTGCAGGTTTTTGTACAGATGAAAGTTAATCTATTTCCACCATTTTTTGAGTCTCCATGGCTAGGTAAGCTAACTTAAGTTTGTTCTAATTTTTAGAACTTATTCAGGAAATAAAAAAGAAAAGAAAATATGGATGAACAATATATCTGCATTAACATCGTTATCGGCCTATGTTAGTCTTTTTCCCCCCCCCTCATAAGTAGAGCTGGGCAGATATCAACAACCTATGTCTTTTTTTCCATCTTGTTGCCACTTGTGTTTGCGTTTCAGAAGGAGAGGAGGAGGCTGGCCATGTGGTATTTGTTTGGGTATGTGACTGTAATATAGCACAGGATTGTGGGGTGGATAACTGAAGCAGGGAAGCAAAGTCAGCATGTGGTTGTTTTTTCACAGTGTCGAAAGGGCAAGGAAATACATGAAATATTACTAAATAATGTTTATTGACCAAACCAGCAATAGGAAATACCAATACTGGAACCAATTCTTCATTTCAGAGCATCCATAAACAAAAAGAAACTCCTGTAGAAACTCCCACAAAAAGAATGTGCAGGATATGCTATTTAACAATTATATACTGAACAGGTGAGAGGAGGTTCTACCACGATGAGCACAAACCACACCTGCTTCTAATGTTAGTGTTTTATTTTAAAGTATCTTACAGACACAGCATTGAGTTTGATCTTCTAAAAGTCTTCTGAAACTCTCTGTAACCTTCTTGTTCCTTTCCGTCAGCACCTTCTGACTGCCCCTTTTGCATATTTAAGCAACTTTTCCAATTTTAGTTTTTTATTGCTACATCACAACTCTTTGGAGTCGACAATATATCATCCTTTTTCACCCTCTGGTCAACTTAGCAGTAATACCTTGCTGGTACTGAGGTTGGATGCCCCTTTTTTTTCTGAAAAATGGCCTTAATTCTTTATGACAAGGTGTTGGAAACATTCCTCTGAGCTTTTGGTCCACATTTACATGGCTTCATCACACAGTTGTCAGAGATTGTCGCCTGAAAATCCATAATTGGAATCTTCCGCTCAACTACATTCCAAAGGAGCGCGTTACACTAAGATATTGTCACTGTGGGGACAATTGTTGCACATTGAACACATTGCCATAATTGGAAAACCAATTTGAGATGAACACCACCACCTGCCAGAATCACTGAAACAAGGTATTATTGATGCATGCTTTTATTGCTGTCTGTGCCAAATCTCTACCCTACCATCTGAATGAGATTCATTGGTCTGGGAAAGGTTTTCTCAGTCTGTCATGGCCTGCAGGATAATTCTGCTAAAACTGGAAGCCCAGTTTCATATTCTATGCCGTCAGCGGTGGCACCTAGTCATACGGTGAGTCCATGTGATAATGGCTGGTAAATTTAAGACTGGTTTTAAGTTGTTTGAGCTTCTCTCGATTTTCTGTCATTTGCCCTTTCTACGCTGACCTCTAAAATCATCATCATGGGATTTCAATCAACACAACAATATGGTTGCGTGAAAAGATCCAGGCAGATAAACAGTTTCTGAGATGAGCAGCCGAGCCTGTCAGGCACCAACATCCATATTAGGTGCATCTTCATCAAATCTAGATGCCAAGAGGCACAGAGAGTCACTCTCATTTGTTTGACCAATTTGTCACAGTTATCAACAAGCAATTGAACAGATGTACCTAATTCAGTAATTGGTGAATGTATGTCTCTTCCATTCATTTGGCTTGTTAAATGTACGCTTCAGGTCACTATCTTTTTCAAGGCCTTACTGGCAAGTAATTCTTTGGAAAAGAAAAGCTCTCTCTGAAAGACCTTGTGATTGTATTTCTCTGTAGTTTCAGTTGCATTCCTCTCTCACAACAAGACATCGTGATAAAACAGAAAACACTAAGTGAATTTCAGGTTCCTTCATTGATTCCTGTCGCAACACACAAACTCACAAATGTTCGCAGACCTTGTTCCTCAAGTGTCTCCTCAGTGCCACATCCTCAAAATCTTCAAGTCATATTATGCTGATCCTCAGGTGTTATTTTCACTGGAACAATCATTCATCAGTAAGTCAAGTAAGGCAGCAGAAGTAAATGATTGGTCCAGTGTATTTTCTGAAGTTTTGCTTTTCATTGTGACATCTGACTGCATAGCTAAAAATAATTTACTGTAAAAAATTCTAGTATTTTGGCTGTTCATCTGCACATTCACCATGGAAACAAGTTTCACAAATTCTTCTTATGATGGGTGGTTATTCTTTCTTGTTACATTTTATGTCCTGTTTTACTATGAACTGTTAACTTCCATAATGGTTTACTTTTCAGAGCGTATAAGTAACAAATAGTGAAAACGCCTGAGAAAGTTGGACATTTCTTTATGTAGAAGTTTAACGGAGAGAGTAGAAGAAAGAGACAACATGCACAAATACTGCGTGAAGGTGGAGCGACGGATAGAGGCAGGGAAGAGGAGAGCAATTAGTGTGAGATAAAAAGTGTAGCAGGGAGGGTGAGACAACCTCCCATTACTTCAATTAATCCAATTTAAGAACACACACAAATACACGCATACATACACAAAAGAGCTGAGTACATCAGTAAAGGCAGATCCATTTCTGTGACAACAGCAAGTGTTTCAGGCTTGTGAGTGGGCAGCAAGATTAGACCTCCTGCAAGACTGAGCGGAGAACAGCATGCTGGCATTTCAGCCGGGTGCCCTGTTGGCTGGTACATTAGCCCTAATTCAACATGACTTGTTGATCTGTTTTCATGGTGGTAATGATGTTAATGGTAATATTTTAATGCCTGCATACATAGAAGTCAAAGGGAATAATATTGCATCTGTCCAATAATTATGCATGTGTGAGAAACTACTTCAGTTTAATGTCTCCTTATGTGGTGCTCATTTTTATTTTTAAGTCAATTAGCTCAAAATCTTCGTCATTGAGGACTTTTGCAACTTGTGGCTTCACAGACCAGAACTGCGGCTCTTTACTGGTACTGCACATGCACAAACAGTCTGACTCCCATTTTGGTAGCTTGATCTCTGACGATTATGAAAACAGTTATTGTGACATTCTGCCAGCACAAAGTCATTCTCTGACCCAATTAATGTGTCGCTGCAGCCACAAGTAGGTGGAGTAAAGGACGTATGATGCATGGCGCTAATTAACTCAAAAGCGGTCGCATGTCTGTGGTCTAGCTCAAGGACTTGCTTGTTTAAAAGTTCATGTCAAATCAGGAAGATTCATGAGTCGAGATCCATGAGTAATATTCCCACAGGAAAAAATGCATCACTCAAGCATAGACTTGCTGATAAAATGTGAATATTTTTCACTCATTTTTAGATTTTACTTTCTTGGACCCCAGCAAAAAAAAAAGTAATTTATTTCTTTTGTCAGGTTGCAGCTTCATTAGCGTTATCGCTAAAAATTGTTTCGAGACACACACCACTTTGTCTCATCTAATCAAAATACCATTCTCTCCACTAAACATGTCCTGTGTAAACCTAGAAATAATCAGCTCCATTTGAGATCAGATTACTCTGGCATTTTCACCAGTGGCAGAAATGGATTAGACCTGCATGCAATAGCAAAATGAAACTGATTGCTGCCTTCTTTGTGATCTGGCGAGTCTTCCTCTAGCCCATTTGACAGCTGTATTTTCAAAAACAAAACAGCACGAAGGGAGGCTGTGAAATCCCACCCTGTAGGAGCCCTGCAAGCTGTTCACCAGCTTCACGCCTGAACCATTCTAAGTGATGGGAGTGTGTGTCTTCAAAGGCAGTATGCTTTATTGAGGCTGTGATCACGTTCCTGTTATAGCACCTCATTATCAAGACTGCCCTTCAAAAAAAGCTTGTTTTTGTTTTCTAACAATTATAAAGAGGGCTTTTGTTCATTTACTGTACCACACATGATGTAATTACTGATACTTAACCAGATATAACTCATTGGTATGGAAATACTTCAGGTCAGACGTGTACAGTGACTCACTTTTTGTGCTCTTAATTTATTTTAAGCTTTTTTTCCTAGGTGAAATTATTAAAGAACTTCAATTATCTTTCATTAAAACAAATTGGGTGCACAAGATTATTTTCAATTTACACAAACTCAGAATATATATGCACATAACTTCTCCTAATGATATATTTTCTAATTTTAACATTAAAAAGTATTCCTGGATCAGTGCTGCCCTGTTTTGCCGAAAGTTTCTGTCTCTTAAAAAGGTCTTTCCTTTTCATTCTTGCCACATACATGATTAGAATGAGGGATGGCTGTAAAGTAAACAACTTTGTGTAATCAGTGGTTCACTGCCACCACATACTCATTCAGGAGGAGGGGGATTTTATGCAAAGTCCTTGAAGCAATTAGCGGGGTTTCCACAAATATAAAAAAACTTTACTAATCGGCATAATAAAATGGACTTTGAAATCGGAATGTATGTTATTGAATCTGTCCCTATAAATGAATTGAGTTGACTATTGGATATGGACAACTTCATTCTTTAGAGTTGCCATTCTGCATGTTTCAGATGTTTCCTTGGTCCAACACAACTGAATCGAAGCAATCAAATAGGCAGACTTTTACAGAGTTTGACATGCTGAGAAGGAAATGTAGTCACCTTTTTCAGGAGTCCCATGGGTCAATAATAGATGCCTAGAGAAGTCAAAATAAAGGCTAGACTGATTAGGAATTTTATGCTGCATCATGGACACCACAGACATTGCGTTTCTAACCTTTATGTCTTCCCTCTTCTCTTTCTTCTTTTAGACTGAGATCTAAAAGGTGGATCCTCTTCTGTAATGAGTTTTGGGCAAACTGACACCATTTGCATTGTTTTTTTTTTTTTGCTGTTCATGAAGCGTGTCACACTACATCTTCTTCTTCTAAACCTTACCACCAGGTTTTGATGTCGTCGTTCTTACCTGTCTCAGTTGCGCTCTGACTATGAAGTCCTTCACAATGTCATGTCCATCTGATGCCTTTCTGTTGTCTTCAGTCTTGTCGTATCTGTCAAATCTGTCTGCATGAACTGCTGAGGGACACAGTAGGAAATGTCAGGAAAGATCATGCACCGCTCAAAGGAAGCAGCAGTAGCTGAATCCAACATCACTACAAGCTGATTCAAGCAAACATTTTCTGATTTAGAATTAATTTGAGGATTTTACTCTCCTGGCAATTCTAAGAATATTATTTAATTAAGGTCGAAGTAAAAATATCTTGATGCCCTCCATTTTAATTTATGTGCTATGGTGAATCCTCAACATTCCAATAAAGAAGCCTGCATGCTATTTTTCAAGCTTTGATTTTTTTCACCCTCTAGACTACAAGGCCTCCAGCCTATGTCCACATCTCTCTCATCTCTTGACATTTGTCTGCGTTGCAACATATGGAGCAAGTGTCTTTTATGAAATGTCAGCATCTTCTTTCTGCGGTTATTCAAGCGGTTACCCAAATGCAGCCACTTACTTGGACTCACTGTGCTTAATTCTCGCTCTGGTTACAATTTGTGCCCACACTGAGTCAGCATAGCTTCAAATGTAGCAAGAAAAACACGCAGTGCATTACATTTAATTAGAACTGTCACTATCATGTGGCGAAATTCAATAAACAGACCACAATAATTAACTCAAAATTTGAATGAGAAAGTTCATTCTTTTAAGAGTGACAGATGGCACAAGAACGCTACATATAGAACATCCATCTGTGAATTTCTAAACTTTTTTAGGTCTATCGATATCAAGTATGCAGTAAATTAAATCTGCTTCCTTCTCTTATAGTACCTTGAAACAAGTTGTTGAAAAGTACCACCATCACAGTGAACACAGTGCTTTTCTCAGCTAAAGTAGTTGTGTCCAAATTAAGTTCCAATAGATACAGCAAATGTGTTAAAAGACATAAAAATTGTGCTTAAAATGAATTGTTACTTTTGCTTCAAATTGAACCGAGAAAATTAATTTTTCACATTGTTATAATGAAAGATTTCAGAGAACTTGACACTAACCGTGACCATGTCACCACTAAGCTGCTAACTTTTGTGTACTTTCTCCCCAGTCACAATACCCAAAACCTATTTTTTTTTTACAATAAGAAAATGTGTAACCTGTAAAAGACCTAATAAAACACTATTTTGTTTGCATGAATACATAGAAAGGCGTTACGTAACCTGGTAGTTGATACTTGACACTTTGTGCACGAAGAGCCAGATTATGTTAGTGGGATGGGGTTTAGAATGAAAGGTTGAAAAAAATAACAAATAAAAAGGGCTGGCAGAGACACTTGCCTGTGGCAAGAATTCATAAAATAGCTGATGTCTACAACCAGGCACTCGACCAAATATCATTACATTTGTGTTTGACCACAGGCCTCGTTCTGCTGGAGGTACGTGTCAGCTTCCACTACTGTGCTGCATTTTAAGATCACAGTTGCTTTTTGCCAAGTGATCCGTCGAATGTCAAATGTGTGAACACTGGTTTGAATACCAGCCGTGATTCCTGAAGCACCATCTTGTGTCGGAGACGGAGAGGGCAATGCCCGGGAGAGCAAATTACAGCAAGACCAATGAGCCGGAACAAGAACAATCTTGTTGATGTCAACGCTCTGTGCTTTTTGAGACAGCGATCCTCATTCCAGTCTCCATCAACTTATTTCATAATAAAACACAATGTGTGCATGGAGAGGAAATGGGCCACTGAATGCTTTTACATCATAACAATCCCTTGTTTGCCATCCAAGAAAACCCTTCTTTCAAAAACGTTTGATCGGACAGGAGGGAGGTGAGGCTCTCCAGTCTCTCAATACCAACAATCTCATGTAGATCTGGACTGGAATTGATATAAATATTGCCTCAAGGTCAACTGCCAGCCGTCTTCCTTTTAAGTGTACGGTGTAACTATTCTGCTCAGTGAAGCCTCTCTAAACGCACAATGAGAGCAGCTTCCATGCCATATGTTTCGGCACACAGCGAGTAAGAAATTAATTCCTGACGAGTTTAAGTTGCTCTCTGGCATTTCTCACAAAACTAATGGGCCGTGAGTGAATTATTGATGAGTGTTGATCAAGGAGAGAGCAGAAAATAGGCTACCTATGGGCTCACTCTCACGCACGGTGACATGCCTGAATATTTCATCAAAAAGGGTAAATAGGCATTTCATAAGATGATAATATTCCGGTGCCTTCCATCTAATTGCTAATTTGAAAAATAAAATGAACCACAGCTTTGCTATTGACTAGTGTTTTCTTCAATTCACAAGACTTCATTTGACTGCAGAGCAGAGCTCAGCAGCAGCCTTATCTTTCTTTCCTTTAAGTCCTACGCCCTTCACTCTCTCTTTGTTGCCGCTGGCTGTGGGCAGTGGCAGCGAAAGAGTGATACGAGTGACCTTGGCCTAGTTCTATGGGCTCAAGAGGAAAACCATGTCTCGCAGCCATTCGTTCCTCCCCACCAATCCCGATTAGCAGTCAAGAAGCAGGCAAAGGAAATTCTGGAGTGTCGCAGTGCAGAGAGGGCCATCGAGGAGGTGGAGCCGGACATCCTGGCCCAGAAGAGGTAACAGGAGGGGGAGGAGTGGGATAGGGACATGGAAAGAACAACCTAATGCAGTGGAGTGTGCTGGAAAATGTTTTAGGATAATAGTGGGATACTTAGTCAAAGAGGAGGAAGAGTCAGCTGAGAGTTCAGTGGAAATGTTTGGTTACGGTTTGGAATTTTGCCTGTGTCTCACAATAACTGATGCAAGTTTAATTTTTTAAAAGTTAGTAAGTGTCCTTATTCCAAAATACTGAATGACTGATTTTGCATTTGTTTAGCATTTACTGGAGATGAATTGATCCCATGTTTTGTAGGTCATAACCTGTCACAGGTTTTGGATAAACTATGCCCCACTGATGCCTGCAGTGAGCAGTCATTGTTCATATTGAAGGGCATGACCTTCGTCTCTTATGTGGGGAAATGTAGCAATGGTAGACTGTGGTGGTTTAGTTTATATATCATGGTCTTTTATTTACATTTCCTATTTCGATTTATTTCATTTTTGTTATTTTTCCATTGAGGTTGTGATTGCTGTTGTTTCCCTGACTTCTTCTTAACTTTTAAGAATTATCCACTTAATCACGTCGGGATGTGACTTTATTGTGATTTGTCAATAAAGTTAATTGTCTAAGGAATCTCCCACTCTCTCCTTTGTGGCCAGGCCCTCCGTACTTTTAAATTACACACTTTCAATCTGACTCCATCACCCAAAACAATGGTAGCTCCTTAGTACCGTCCTCTATTATTAAATCAGAATTGATAGCTAAATACGTAATCCAAGGGAGTGTTTCCCAACGGTGGCCCTCAAGGCACACTGTCCTGCGTGTTTTGCATTTTTCTCTGCTTCAGCACACCTGATTTCAATTGATGGCTGATTAACAGGCTTTTGCTGAATTACAATCATCTGAATCAGGTGTGCTGCAGCAGGGAAGTGTCTAAAACATGCAAGACAGTGTGCCTTGAGGAGTAGGGCTGAAAAATACTGATGTAATGCACGCACGTGAAGAAAAATAAAATATAAATGCTTTAACCTGTTTTCCTTTGAAATGGCTAAATTTTTCAGCAAGCCTCAAGGCTAATATATTTTATCCTCCTCACACAGATACTTAATGTACAAAAATAAACTGATACTCCTAAGCCAGTTTATTTGATCTTCCACGTATACATTCTTAAATGAAGTCCACCCAACTGACCCAAAAGGTAATTCCAGTTTTTCACATTCGTAGATATTGACCTGGAGATCTGATATGGAGTTCCTATGCCCCAGTTAGTGAAAAATTCAGAGTATGAAAGATGGAGCTTAAAAAAGGCTCTTTTCACCTCAGAGGAACTAAATGAAAAACTATGAGAAACAGTGCAATAATGTGGATTTCTGGCTTTTAAAACCCTGAGACGACATACTCCTCAGCACTTGTAAGCATGGATCACCACTAACTTGGAAGCATTTATACTTTAAACCCCAGGCAACATTAATACACGAGAAAAAACCCAGGAATGACAAATTCAAGATATTCTACGGAATATATCTAAAAAATGTTTTTTATCCATTTGCTCAGTCAATCAGAATGGGTGCGCAAGCTGTATCTACTTTTCAGAGGCATAGCTATTACCAAAACAGTTGCTTTCATGGTGAATGATGATTTGATTAAGACAAATCCATAGTGCACATTAAACAGAAATCAGAGAGAGACAAGGACTTGAACAACCCCCACAAGATAAAAATAACAAGTTAATTTGAAATAAATGAGCAAAAGCAGGCTGTGTAAGGCTGACATTTGAATCTATAAGCATAGATTTATCAGTTTGCTGGCGTAAATATGCTGATAAGGAAAAGAAACAATTACATGCTAGGATTAACAGCTGGTGAATCTTCTGAAAGGATAAGCTTTTTGACATCTAAGCTTTTAATTCTTTAACATGGTCCAAAAGAAGAAATGAACAACCTCCTGCTTTATCCAGCTGAGTTTAAATGTTTCATAGCCCACTGAAAAAAAAGACAGAAGGCTACCTATGAGTGACATGTGTGTTTAATAATAAAAAGTGAAGCTCACAGTAATGTCGAAGTGAAGGCGCCCTGATCTGAGATAGAAATGTTTGAAATAAGTTTTGGTTAGCACAACCTTAATACCAATTACAGAGTTGAGCAACATCAAAACCACAGACAAACCATCATTTTAGAACAAATAAAAAGCATAATGAAAAGGAGAAAGTGTCTTTGTCTTGTTAACCATGTGAAATCTTATTGTGCTTTGTGTTATGTTCTTCATGGTCATTTAGTGTGCCACACCCATACCAGATTTTCTACGGACATCAGAACCCAAAGCACAAAGTGATCTTAGAAAATGGATGGACTCACAGTGGGACTGTGACTTGTGAGTAAAACATGAAGCATCAGTTTTATGTGTTCTCGTTAAATCTCAGCCTGCCAGCATCTGTGTTGACATGTTGAAGGATGCTGTATTTCTTAAAATCCATCAGATCAACTTTATGGTTTTATGCTTAAAGCAAGCCATTGGTTTGTACCATCAGTCAACTGTTCCTTGGCATTAGCATTTCTCTCTCGTTCTTGAAACAGGCAAAACCCTTCACATAAAAAAAACAAAACATGTCGCTATAAGTGCCTTCTGTGCTTTTTATGGATGTCCTTATGGACTAACAAAACAGTCCAGACATGTTAAGTGCAAGTAAAAGGAAAAGTAAACTGGAGCTACAATTTAACATTTATTAAAAATTCGGAAGTGTGGAATGCACCAGCTCTCCGTCTAACAGGTCTGGAAAATCTCTAAAACCCTCAAATCTTACCCTAAATTAGGTTTAGAAGAGATAATCCTGATCTAGGATTAACAGCTATTCCATGCTGTTACATATTAGGATTAACCATTGTTACATGGTGTTAATCCTAGTATGTAATAGTTATAGTCATATGACCACTTTATTCTGATGCTCTGAAATATAAAGTTTGGCAAAACTAGGAATTTAATTATACTTTGATTCCTATGTCTTACTAACCCTTCGTCTCCTGCTGTGATTTGATTTGTGGAGCTTCAAGCACTTTGAGAACTACTACATGTGAATGAATGATTCTGGTCATGATGATATATATATATATATACACATATATATAGTTTATAGCTAAAGTGCATTGCTGTTATTGACTTCCAGTAAAGTGTTGTCTGCCCCTTGCATTCACTGCCCTCAACCTGTTGGTAAATCAGCACATAGGGAAGAAACACAATATTAAGTGTTTTACAGCTTTACAGTCTCAGTGTACCCAATGTCCTTGGGATTTACAGCACGCAAAATGAAATATTGAACAATATATCTAATAGTAATGTGAACATAAAACATAACGAAGGCTAAATGTTAACAACCTTCTAGTCATTACTTTTTGACACCCAGAAATAACAACCACAAAAGGACAACTCCCAGCATCTAGGGAGATGTGAATGGATCTTGTTTAACAGGCGAGTTCATACGGTCATAGTACAGGTTTGAACAACCTGTACTAGAAGTGAAGCAACCTCAAGGGGGGTTTGTAGAAAATAATGCACTAGATTGATGCACACAACCTTTTTTTTATTTTTGTCCAAGGCTTCAATTTATTATTTCTAACTCTGAAACGGATCTGCAGGGATGATTCATAGCTGAAAGAAAAATTGCTTTCTGGTTTGACATGAAAGATGCAATCAGCAAGTAGGGAGCAGCACAAGCAAAATGTTGGGGTGTGTTTGAGAAATGGCTGACAATGGAAGGCCAGTTCAATTGACAGCGAACTCTCCATGCTGAATTTTGATCGTCGGTGTGAGAGCTGACATATGTTTGACTCCTTTAAGAGGACTGTGGAATTGAAAACTTTGACCCATGTGCAACAATCTGTGGGATAAGAAAAAATATGAATCATTTGTCATTCAGAAACAAACAGAGAAAAGAGCCTACTATCAAAAGCAGATGTGGAATTACATAGACAACTTAAAAGTTGTCTATGTACAATGTACATACAATGACTATGTATGTCTATGGCTCTTTTCTCATAATGTGGTTTTCAACTGGCAAATGAAAATATATATAAGAAATTATGTCAAAGGGTTAGTTCTGCTTCCCTCTGAATTGGTCGACCTTTTGCAGCTCATGTTGAACAGGAAATAGAGGTCCAACTCATCTCAACCTGATCTCAGTTGTATGGTGTCCAGCTCAAGTTAAGGGCTAACTGAACTGAATCTGGCTTTTCAAATGATATAACAGTTCTGCATCTAAGAAAATATAGCAAAGTAAAAAGCTACTTTCTTTTTTTAAATTTTTTTATCATTTTTTTCTCCGAAGAGTTTTTTTTACAGCGCTAGTGGCTCGTATTTTTTTTGTGACAGTAGGCTGACAGGAAGGGGGAGGGAGAGGGGGAGGACATCCGGCAAGGGTCGGCGAGGCCGGGAGTCGAACCCGCGACGTCCGCATCGAGGACTAAGGCCTCCAAGCGTGGGGCGTGCTAAACCCCTGCGCCACCACAGCACCCCCCAAAGAGCTACTTTCTAATGTATCCCAGTCTGTTGCGATTAAATTTTACGCTAACTAATTCTTTAAATGGACTTAATAAAAATCAGCATACACACAAGATAACAGCTTCTGCAAAAAATGAGAAATATGATATCCCTATTGACTGCTAAAGCAAAGTAGGTGGAGTAAAACAAAGGTTCATATTCACAGCCATTGTTCACATAAAGATCTCAGAGATTTTTGTTTCTTGATCTGCTGAGGTTCTTGACAAGGCAAGTGCAAATGTTTTGAAGGAAAAAAAAAAGGTGTGTGTGTGTCAATTAGGTGAAGTGTGTTTCTGTAGTTGTGCTTGGGCTAATCAAACCTGAGCTGGCAGTGCTACACTGAGCAGAGAGATTGTAAAATTCTTTTTTGAGTTTTATGAAAAAAATTAAAATAAAATAAAATCATTGTTTTGGTAAAAATGCAAAATACAAGCACATTTAATTCTTTTTAGTATTGAGTTCTGACAGTTTTACTACTGTCAAAACTTAACAGTAGTATTTAAGTATTACTGTTAAACAGAGCAAAGATGGCTTTTTTAAATACCCTAGGTTTAATTTTGATGCTAAGAATCATTTTTATTTTTCACACCAATGTAATGTTACTCCATTTTTATTTTAGAGTTGCTTGTCCTCTGAGATGGGTGCAATATAAAACCCATTATTTCAAAGTTTAACAGAACGTGTTGTCAAAAAATATAGATGTTGCCATCTGTTTTGAAACATGCTGTTTCAAAATTACCAAAAATTAGTTCCATTTTTTTAGACAGTTGAGAGGATTAAAGGCGAAAAAACAGTGATCTAAAGTTTTTTTTTTACAACCTCAAGTCCAGTTCAGTTTTTACTGATGGCCCGAAAAGGATTTATGTTTACAGAGAAGTCGCCCTCCCTAAAACAAATAATCCATAGACAATGACTTTTTACTTGTGATCAGAGAACCTTCGAACAAGCAGTCTGAACTTTGAGTACCTCTGCACTACATGGGGATTTTCTGTTGCTCAAGGTTCATGCTTGACAGAGAACATACTTAAAGTAATGATCCATTAGCTGTGTGTGTCTAATGGAGACACAGATTATGCATGGAAGCTTGCCAACATCATTGGGTTGTTAATGAGAATGCTTGTTTGCATGTATGAGGGAATTTATGTTGCGGTGTAGGTGTGGGTCTGTGTGCCAGATTCACTGCATGGGAAGCGTGCAGTGCAGCCGGCTTGCAGAGGGGGGAATGGACGGGTGAGGGAAGTTAATTTCATACCTTTCATTCAATCATGAAAGGTATCAAAAGCTCAGACGAGCTCACTGGTCTCAGTCTGTCTGGTTCTGTTTCCTAGTCTTTCCCCCCCTACCCCCAAACTCCATTTTACCCATTCCTCCCTTCTTTTATCGCTTTGAAAAGACTCCATCTCTCGCTATGGCTTTCACACTCCCCACAGATTAGTGTTAACGAGGATATTAGCTGTGGCAGTAAACACAGTCCCTTTATCCAGTCCTTTTGGCCGTCCTGCCTGCTGAGGCAAGCATTACTGGAGAGCCACAAAGAAGTGGGAGTTTGAGAGTCTGGATATGGATAGAGGAGTGGGAGAGAAAAAAATGCAAGCAGATGAGATTGTGCCACTAAGGGGTCAGAACACAGTGACACCACTTCTGTTGGAGGTCACATAATTTCAGCTCTCTGACAGACGGAAAAGGAAAGGCCTTTTATCGACGTAAGCACTCACCAACCCAAAACGGACTCCCTCAACTATTTGATGTTCTTTCTCTCCCCAGCAACAGGTGAAGTATTTTTGCAAGCTGAAAACGGAACAGAATCCTCCAGAATTTTGTTTAAGACCTTTACTTTTTTCCCCAACAAGAATAAACAACAATTTTAAAAGCATATTTAAGCTCACCTTTGTACAACCCTCAAGCACAAGAATCCATTGTTTACACACCCTCACATAAATAGGAGGCAGTGTGTTAGAGTGGTGTTAGACCCCAAGGGGAGGTTGCATTGATTGAGGGGTTCATGTCCCTTCCTGAGGGTTTGGAGCTCACAAAGCAGGCAAAAATCAATACCATTCACACCTGTTGGGAAGCGATTAAATTTCTCCGTTCTCTCAACATTGTGGCACGCAAACTCGGACGTATATAAATGTATACCCGTTGCTCGTCTTTGTGCTTCGCATGGGTCAGATTAGAAGAGGCCTTTCACAACGTTTGCACCAAGTTTACCCCGAGGTGCAAAAAGTCTTCAGATGTCCTCAAAAAACAAAACTTCTCAATAAAGTTGAATGTGAAGAGGCCATTCTCTGCTGGACTTGTTGTGAGGCTTTATGTAAAATGTATTCCCTTGGTTTTGTACCTTATGACTGCTGTGTCAAGGCTGCATTCAGATAAACAGATAGAAGCTGACCTAAATATCTAAATGTGTGTATTGCCCTTTTTGCACAGAATGGACCTCTGCAGCTGAATTACCTAAGGACACAGGGGAAAGAAATTCATCAAAAAGCAATCATCAGCTCTGGGTTGTGACTGATCTAGCGTGGCATCCATTCATTATGTAAATCCTGCAACCTAGCTTTCTTTATCATCAAAGACCCTCATTGTAAAAAAAAAATAAAAAATTAGCCAGTCTGTCTGAGGCTAAACAACAGATCACTAAAACTAGACTGTTTCTATGGAAACTATGCAGGAGAAACCATTTTAGGGAGAGCGGGGGGTACGGGGGTGTGCAAGTGTGCAGCAACAGGCGGGTGCAAAGGCAGAGCAGTACAGCAATCAACAGGTGTATCTGGCAACAACAATATTTGAGGTTCAAATGAAATGGTGAATTATATTCAGGATGGCTTGATCGTGAACGCCGATTAGTCTGGCAGTATGATGTTGTCCGTGTCGACCGGTGTCGAGTATTAAAGTGCAGGTGCTGCTGTTATTGTCACTGCTGCAGACGGACCTCATTATTAGGAGATTAGTTCACGCCTCCACAGAAGTAAATCCCACTCCGTGACGCTTATCAACACCACATTGCAATTTCAAGCAAATGTGGGGTTCATTCTGATGTTTGATAAAAATAAGAAGTACAATTAAATATGATATGACTATTTGAGAAAAACAACAACAAAAAAAGAACTGCAATGAAGAACCTTATTTAGCGTAAAACAAAGACTCAGAGAAGGGTTACCATATTGTTCTCCAAACACCATTTCACACTCATGAATCTGGATGAAATTGTTGGATGAAAGCAAAAGTCAAATTTTTACATTAATTTACCACATCAAAGATGTTAAATTACCCTTGCTTTTAGCTACGTTACCCAATTTCTTTAGAAAACTATGACAGGTTTATGTTTTCTTCTTTTATTCTCTTCTGAAATCTAAAATGGAATATGGCAGAACTGCAAGCCTGCATGCCATGCAAGTCTTGGCATGTTTTAGGAACACAGCCTTGTACCAAAACAAGGCTGTGTTCCTAAACTTCCAAGCCAGGAAAAGAGAGCATTATCAGAAAAGCAGCCAAGAGGACCATGGTAAGTCATGGTAGAGCAACAGCTCAGGAAGGGAAATCTTTTAGCTGTATGACAAATACTAGTCATACATTCCTCCAATCCCACTGGCAATAAGCCACAGAAAACCTACAGAAGAAGGTCCTCTAATTTAGATAGACTTTTTAAACATGGAAAACATGTGTGTCAAAATAACAGCCATTGCATATTCATAGAAGCACCATGATATATGGATAGTTGTCAGAAAGATGGACAGAACTAAATATATTATCCTGCTTTAGGCTGCAAATGACATGCAGCCTGAAGCATTTCCAGAGCCCAGGCTGGGATTCGAACCAGTGACCTTTTTGATAAAACTTTACAAACCACTTCTCCAAAAAAAGATCCCCAGATTAGAAGTAGAGTTGATCTAAAGACAACTCACCATCAAGATCTTTGATCCTGTGAAGTTGTAGACATTTTGCAATGAGACTTATTTATCTCCGACCCAAAATATTAACACTACTGTATTTTAGTGAACCATCTACCAGAAAACCCCCCCCGCCCCCAACTTACTCTGCTTTTATTTAAGTTCCAATAAAAATGTACAGACATTCACCCCCTCATCATTATACCCTTGATCTCATATGGATTTATAGAAAAAGGGAGAAATTCAGTTATTCCTTATATCCCTGCCTCATCTGACAGTTTCGATTAACTTTTGAAGCCTCTGAGAATAGGGCTCCATCAAAAAAAGTTTGATTAAAAAAAAAGAAATCTAATGTTATTCCCTTCAGTGACATTTGACCGATTACCAAACTACGGTTGAATTATAACTTCTAAATTTTTGTCTCATTAACCATGGGTTATCCTCAATGGCTAAAAAAAGAATTAACCCAAGGCATTTTAGACAGAAAAAACCCCAAAACTTTTTGCTGAATTTCAGTCAGCAGAAAAAGAATGCAGGAAAAGTTACGAGTTTCAGATGATAGTCTTCAGTTACAGTATTATGTATTCTGTTCTATAAGACTATCCATAACCAGGATATTAATATGTTAAGACATAAGGACCTATTCAGTCATGTTTTGTTCTTTGCAGGTTGTATTTATAGATTTTCTATGTCGTTTGAGTCTTCTTTGCTCAGAGTTCTGTTTCCTTGGCACTGGATCAATTCTGTTCTGAATAATAAATGCTTGGACCTTAAATTGATTTTATTTTCATATAATTGAGAAGAAAAAATAAGAAAACCCACACTCTTCTCAAAATAAAGCATCAAAGAATAATAAACCTCAGTCCCAAAGCACAGGTTTCAAATAGAGCCGTGCCTCTTCAGTTCAGGATCATTTTTAATTCTCTCTCCTGGCGGGAAACATTGCTTCTCATGTTTGATGTTTTTGTCTGATATAAAAAAAATATTTGTACCTTGGGCTTGTATATTTATTGCCTGCACAAAAAGTGCAGTTGGAAATGTGTTTTAAAAAATATGTTTTTTTGCCGTCTCTTTACTTGCTGTAAGTAGCAAGAATGTACAACAGACAACCATGGATGGCATATTATATTACATCTATGAAAGATAACTGCACTGTCTGGCCAAACAAAAGGAGAATTACCACCAAAAATGGTCACATAATATTTTACCATCACCAAGAGCTTATAATGAATCTGATCAATGCAAAAAGTCTTCTCCAGAACATCCCAAAGAAACTTAATGTGGTGGACAATGAATGTGTGAAAAACAGTGATGCTGGATCCCTGAAGCACTGCTACAGTTAGAGCTCAAATAACATTGGCATTGTCATCTTGGAAGACAATAATTCCCCACTTTCCCTCCAATTTTTAAGAATGCTTTGGACAATTGGACATAGTTGTTTAAGAAACACAAAACTACTCACTGCATCAGTTGGGGTTAAATAACCTGTTGCCAACACAAAGATGATCAGCCATGCAGTAATTATCAAACAGGAGGCCCATGCTTTCATTTTAGTTAAATCCTGATGGTGACTTTGGTTTGAACAGGCAATGTATAAACATAATGTTTCAATTAATTTTATATATATTGGATCAAAAGCATCTTAAATGCCCAAAATGTAAAAATTACAAAATTGTAATAATGCTAACCAATCCTTTCCCAGTTACTTCTAAGATTAATTCTGGTTGTTTGTAAACAACAAAAAAGTCCATAACTGAATGTTGTTTTGCTATATTATGTTCTAAATATTTCCAGCTAATACCAGGGCTGAACTGCCAGGTTATATGCCAACTATGAATCTAGCATGAAGTGATATATACAGAATGATTGCATACTTTTTCTCTCAACAATATAACTTTGCAAACAACTAACAGTCCTAACAGATGTGTATTTTCACCTTCTCAAATGTACCAGTACACAGAAAATCCTTAATGCATTGTGCCACTACTGTAAATAACTGCACAGCTAATGGGGTCATTATTTACAAAATAATTTCAATTACCTAAATAGCAAATGTTTCCACTTTACTTCAGTCCATAAAAAATTCACTCAAATACCCATTTGTGGAAGAGTTTGTGGCGTTTGTTTAGTTTATTTTTGTCCTTTGTAGAATGGAGTTTTAATTAGCATGGATTTCAGCCAAAGGTGGTTTACCAAAGTGTTTCTGTGGCAATGTGCTGATTTTAAAGAGAGACTAGAGGAATCTAGTCTTTGATCTGGATTCACTTAGAAATCTGAAAAATCTTTCACAAATTAAACTCAATTCTCTTAAAGGAAAACAGATATCAAATCTCAATTCTGATATTGCTTTGAATTTAATTAGTTAAACATACAGTATATTGGTATTTATTTTTTTATTTTACAAGCATATCATTTCTGTTACCTAATGTTAGCTTAAAACACTTAAATCTCCCTTTCACCTTGTTATTAGATGCACTGTGCATCTTGAAATCTGAATTCCTTGTGGTCTTAATTATCTCATCTAAGTACTTACTAAATTAACTAATTAATATGTCACTTAGTAATTGATGTCACTGCATTTGTAGTACAGCTTACAGAAGCTAAATCAAAAACACCAATACATAAATATTAAATCATACAATTTCGGTGAAACCACAAGAGAACGACAGCATAGTAGAGAGAGTATGGTGTCGACTAAGTCTGCAAGGAAGGATAACTGTGGTTTTAAATTGGAGAATGCTACAAATTTGTTTTATACATCATAGAAAATTATATTTAAGAAAATTCAAGATTCATATTTTTTGTCTTGGTCTATTATACATTTTTCTTTACTTTTATCTACCAGGTAAGTTGGAAAAACATACCTTTTTATCTGTTACCTAACTCTAGTTTAGTCAAGGCTGGATAAAGACTGCGCTATCCACAGGGTTCAGTGAGGAACCTTCTGTTTAACCGTAAAATTTTCTGGAGTGCACTGAATTCAGTTTTTATAATAAGATGGGTTATGTTTTAGAGGTGAAAAGCTGCAGTGCTGTCAGCTATGACTAAACATCTGTTTAATACCAAAAAGAAAACAAAAGCATCGCTTCTGACAGTGAAAAGGAGATGAATAGAAACATCAGGGTAGAGAGATACTGAAAAACCTTGATGCAGAGTGCAATATGAGATCTGTGAACTTTGTTTCCAAACTGATCGGCTACGCTCAGCTCCATCGGGAGTGCGTTGACAGATATCTCCAGTTTATTAGCTCCACAGTCATGCTTCACAACACTGCGGTCAAAGTTCGCTGCTTACACAAGGTCTGTTCAGCAGAATGCTGGCGTAACCAGAGAAACGGACACATAAAAACCTCCTCACAGAAAGGTCTGGAAATGTTTTAGCTGAGAGAGGATAGTGTTAACTACTGTACCTTTGAACTCAAGCTTAAAAATAAATTAATTAATTAACTACAAAAACAGCCAGAAAGTCAAATTTTCCAAAATCTGAGCCAGAAAAAAAACTAGACAGAACCATAAGTTGCAATTACATTTTCGAAAGACGAAAGGTTTTTCATAAACTTAACAATCCAATATACCCGACATACGAATAAAACAAACGGTGAAAGTTTCAACAATAAACTGTATTTGCGCTTCTGATCGTCTCTCTCATTTAATCCATCGGCAGTCAGAGCCCCGCGTGACTGCAGAGGCAAGAAAAAGTATTTTATGGTATTCATAAAATTCTGCCAGTTGCTTACTGAAGTCACATAATCAGCAACCCATCCACACAGCAAGACAAAAAAAAAAAAAAAGCATGCTGTGTGGATGCTTTTCTTAACGGACAGGGAAACGAAGAGGTGATGGGAAGATGGATGCAACTTCACAGAGGCTGATCCTACATGAGAACCTGCTAAGACTATGAGGAAGACTGTTTAGTTGTGTTTCCCACACAACACTACACTTAACCAGGGCTACAATGGAAGAGTTAACAAGTGGAAGTCCAAATTTGAATCCCATCAAGAATTTGTGGCAAGTCTTTAAAAATCTGCTCCAACAGATGAAATCAATCGCTGTGACCTACCTTGAGCTTTTTTGCAAGAAAGAATACTAAAATATTTCTAAATACTTCTAAATGGTCAAGACATATTCTAAAAATAAATCCATCTGCAATTGCAAACAAAAGACGTTCAGCTGATTGACTCAGATGAGATTACATATGTAGGCTTTTCAAGGTTTTCATTTGTAAAAGATTTTAAAAAATTCATTTATCATCCATCCACTTCACGATTACTGTGCATAAAATCCACTTGATACTTAACATCCCCATTAAATACAAAGTTTGTAGTTTTCATGCTTACTTTTATGTAACCTAATGTGTTTGAATACATATAATTAGTCTGATAATTTAGTTACAAACTTTGCAAGACAAAACTGAAGAAAGAGACGATTGTTCTTTGGGACTAAATTGACAATCATGTTAATTCCCTTCACAGAAAATATTTTGTCATTCTCATTTATAGAGGATGTGTCTTGCTGTATTTTTGACCATTTATTTGACACTTACATACATGAACATTTCCCTGGGTTTTAGAAGAAAATTAAAACAATAAGGCAGGCTTGCAGGCAAATAAATCTACGTTCAGACATAAAAATTTGGCTTCTAAAGCACAAGTGCTGTTTATTCAAAACAGAAAAAAACAAAAACAAATAGCCTACATCAATATGACAGAAATATCCAAAGTCAGTCACTGTTGTTTAGATAAATAGAGAAAGAAGCCACTGTGCTTCTTTCAGTTCAATTTAGCAACTCTGTTATGGTGTTTTATATCCAGATGCAACAGTGAAGCAATCTGGGTTTCCTCCATCTTATATTCATGCCTCCAGGAAAAATCTTCGCCATAGCAACAGCTGCTGAGGCTAATGGTTTCCATAGTACTTGGAGCAATTTGCCAGATGGATTGAAAACTTATCAGGTATACAATAAATAAATATTTTTGAACAGATAACAAATCAAAGGTATGGCTTAAATCAGTTGACATTCCCATGTTGCAATGTTAAGGAACACTGCCTGTATTAGAATTGCTTTTTAAATGCTAATTTACATTAAAAATTGCTTCTCTCCAGTTGAAAAACACCATACCACCCTCAGATGAAAACCTTGAGGTATATGTCTCAATCCACAGTTCAGAGATAAGTCACTCTGATGTGAAATTACTTAGCAGAATCTACAAATTACATTTTTACTTTCTTACCGATTTATGCATCATAAAACAACATCAGCAGCTTAATCCGTGAAGCACATGTGAGCCTGCATAGGTGTGAAGTGATAAGGAGGATGATGGTGAAGACAGAAACTGGAGAGGAAGGGGGGGGGAAAAAAAGAGGAAAAACAGCTTGGTGTACAGTGAGACGTAAAAAGAGGACAAGTACCCATGCGTTAATGTGTAAATAAAACCTACAGATGAGAAATTGATATGGTGTTGTGCTCCATCCTCTGCTCAGACCCCACAACAATGCCATTGTAAGCCACAGCCTGAATGACTGTCACATAGGGTAGATGGAAGGCAGCCAAGTGGAAATACATGTTTACCCATGAAATGAGCACCACAGCCTTTCAGTCCCACATAAGTGGGGTAGTTAAAGGTTCACTCGGGTATTTCGCTGGCGCCGCTTTCTGCCATAGTTCTGTGCAGAGCCATAAACGTGTTGCATATGAAGATTGTCACAGGAAATAAACAGCCCTGCCTAATGTTTTAATTAACAACACAGAGAACTGCCTTTTGTGCTCCAAAAACAAGCTATTATATAGAATGGCTCTCTTCACAGAAATAAATACTGAAATTCCTAATATGTAAATGCAAGATTAATTTTACAGCATGTCGAGGAGGAGCTGGACATAAAGGTCCACAAAAATATTTTTAATGACTTATTTTCTAACTAGCTGGTTCTTCACCACCACCAGCTGATTCACTCCACTGCACAGTGAACTAGGCCATTTACATGATTTCTTAATGATAAAAATGTGTTTTTATTATACTCGTTTTCAAAGTAGTTTTGAAATAGATACAAGAAGAAACAGGAAGATTCGGCAAGACAGGATTGGTTGCATGGAAACAAGAGCTTCCTGGGAAAAAAAAGTGACAAGAAGAAGTAAAAGCAGCAAATCATATATGCAGTGAACAAACGGGTTTCTTTCTGTTTGTGCATTTAGTCCTTACTATTTTAGCTGAGAGCAATCTCATGTTTGCACATGCTGTTGAATGGAAAAGAAAAATTTACTTTTCACAATTTTTGTAAAGATCACCAGCAGGAAAACCTGAAATTGTAAAAGGAAATGGCGCGCACACACACACACACACACACACACACACACACACACACACACACACACGCAAGCAGCTGAAATGTCAGTGTCAGGCTGCTTGTGATTTTGGTGATCTGACAAGCACAGTAGCCCTGAGCCTTCACACACCATGTAGAAACACTTCTGAAAGCCTCCGAGTCCTTCAGGGTAACAAACAAGATTTGGTCACAAACATATTTATTCTCTAGTTCTTGTTTATAATTCTGTTTTTGATCCCCTATCAAAAACTGAAACGATCAAACACTCCACCTGAGACTTCAGTTAAGTCTTTGAGGATTTTCAGATCAGAACTTTGGGAGAATAGATGCAGAGATCATAGGTATGATTATGATTAAAAATTCAAAAAACTCAAGTGACCGCTATGTGCATTTTAAACCCATTGGTTTCTGAATTTTTCCCATCACTGAGAAGTTTTAAAAACTGTTCCATAATTTATCTGTTTATTTCTGTGTCAGTTCCACAGTTTTTCTTTTCATGGATGATAGACTTGACCCGGTGATTCAGTGTACAGCATAACAATCTATTTTCATGGACAAAATCCTTCAAGGATCGAAGCTGCCATTAATGTAAACGCTATCCTTTGGACAGTATTACTTGCCAAGTACTTCTGTCTTTATCTTTGCTTTTCTGCAAGATCAACACTTGTCATATTTCTATTACAAATGTGCACAAAACTGTCAATAATGTGCTAAAAAAACCCAACAAAAAAACAATTTCAGCATTTTGGTTTTTCTAACTAAATTAAAATTAATTCTAATTAAAATCACACGTGAATAAGTTCGTTCACGCAATTAGTCATTAAAAAATTATCCACCTACTTCCTGTCGTCTTCGTCATGGTTTTTGCCTGTGGCTAAATCCACTTGTTGATCATGTGACTCATGTGATGTACTCCTCCCCGTCGAGACACCAGATCTGAATTATTTTTGCAGAACTCTGTGCGACGTGAGGTGTGATTGGTCAGAAGTTTGCTGTCCTAATGCATTTCTGCATAAACTACAGACATGGTGAGGAATTATGTACATTTGTAAGATTCATCACAAAATGCCTAGATGGAAATTACAAAGTCATCATTCACAGAGGAGGCCATCTGCAGGAAAGTGTGGCGCTCTCTTTGTGAACGTTTTGCTAAAACAAAGCAGAAGACTCAGGGACGGAGTGGAGACCCCTGCATAAAGTATGTTAAAGTTGTTTTGGTTCTTTGAAAGAAAAGAGTAAAATGAGCAAATCCTGTCCTTTAAATCTCTCTCTGAATTGTGAAACGGGGACTGACAGTCTCATGTCCTTCTTTGGAGTACTGAATTTATTTTTCAATTACTTTCAGATTTTTATCCTTGCTGTCATTTTCTTTGCATGATCGTGTTTATTATGTGGCAAAAAACAAAACAAAAAAAAAACTATCCGATTTCCCGCAGCTTAGTCTTCGGGTGGGTTTTTGAAGTTTAAAGAGATTGGACAAAGTGATTTGATTATCGTCTTCACTGTTCTGAGATCTCTTAGTTTTGCGGGGAAGGTCCTCTCTGTTGATTTAAGGTTGATCCTTGGCTTATCTGCCTGTAAGATGTGGTCAAAGTCAAATAATTTTACTCCACAAGAGGAACTGAAGGAAAATGGGAGACAAAAAAATATCTAGAGATAAAACTGGGATAGGAAAATGATTAAAAACAAAAAAAAGAAGAATGGACTGGAAAGAGATAAAAGCAGTCTGTGCGATGGGTTTGATTTTGATTTTTTTTAAGTCAGTTTCTGCAGATTGATGAAAGATTTTGAAAACAACTTTTCTTTTTTTTTGCAATAACCACAAGATTTTGAGTAGAAACTAAGTAAAGACAAGCTTATTTAAGGACAATCCCTTTCGTGGTGATTCATGGGAGTCTCAAAGCCTTTTAAAAAGAACCTTTCTAACCTGGATTGATGGAGGTCAGTGGCTTTGTTTCTCATCAGTCCATGAATTTCTTCAAATCAAAAAGTATGATGCTTTTTTATTTTTTTCCCCCTACTTTATGTTGGCAAACAGGTTCTAAAACCTCTGGTACATCATCTTATGTGTGATCATTTGAAACGTGCTGCTTTAGCAAGAAAGCAAAAATAAATAAATAAATAAATCCATAATCTGGTAAATATTTTTCACACAGCACTGCATGAGGAAAGCAGAGAAATGTTCCTACTTAGGGGCCTTAAATTATTTATGAAATTAGGAAGTGGACAAAAATGAAGGAAGACTTTAATGGACAGAGAGGAAACAGCATTTGCAGAAAAAAAAATATATAATTCAACATACACGCAAAACAAATTTTAGGTTAGCTTTCATTTTCAAATGTTCATCAATTTTAAGGACATTTTTAGTAGAAGATGGATTCAAGGGTCTTAGAAAAACTATCTGTAGACAGCTTTCAGATCCACACAAGCCTTCCTGGTAAAATGTTTCCTCCAACAATTTTTGATTAATTCGAGTAATTACATGCACTTACACATGCTACTCTTGGGGGAATGCCCCGAGCAGACGGACTTTCAGACCCATGGGCTTTGGAGACAACAGGCGCCTCTGTAAAGTCAGCACTTTAGCTTCAGATTAAATAATTGGATTCCCATTTGTCAGCTGAATACACATGTACCCCACACTGACGAGATTCAAGGAAAAAAATGAAAAATGTAAAAAGAGAGAGAGATAAAATAGCGACACAAAAAAATCTATATTGTTTTGTGGGGAAATGTTAAAGAGCAATGGATTTTAGTCTAAAAGAGAATCTAGCTGTGCTGTTAGGGGCGTTCAGAACCACACTTAGACAATGAAGCTTGATGTCAACCGAGGGAACAGTTAAAACCTTGCATAAATCATCATTTCAAATTCTCCCTCAGGTACAAAATCCAATATTAAACATCTGAACACTTAAATGGCTCAGTGACCCATTGAGGCTAAAGGGAAAATTTAGTCAAATGTGATATTGATACTGCAGAAAGGACAAACACATGGCAAGAATAAGAAAACTGAAGCTAAGTGCTGTACAGAAAGAACTCCATAAAAGACTTCACATTTTTCACAGTAATCTCATATTCCTAAAGACTGAAGTTCATCTGATTCATGTGATAAATAGATTTGTCTGTTCGCCTACAGGGTAGATCTTCATGCCACAATACAGAGAAAAATATTGATTCACATGCTGGTTTTTATTGAATGTCATGTTTGTGAATTTATTTTGATTTTCTGTTTCCTTTGGCAATATCACATTTTTTGAGGGGTAATAAAACAAAGTAATTATATTTTATGTTTGACTTCTCTTGTGAATGTGCTAGATGAAAAATAATGTGGGTCTAAGATATTCACTTTTAATTGTGCTATTTGTTGTGTGTTGTGCATTTGACATTGCTCCCAGGCATTTGCACTGTGGCTTAAATAATAGGATTTTGTTTTCAATATATCGTTACAACTGCAATATTTCTGTGTTTCCTGCAGGTTTGATCCGACTGGAAGGCACGCTGTGGTAGTTATTAAAGAAAACTGTTTAAGATGTGTCTGTTTGACATATAATGCTACAATGCTGTTCAGTTGAACTGAACTTTGACCAACTGGGTTAAAGCACATCTACTGTCCTTATGGAGGGAGCTGGTGAGAAATTAAGAAGAAAAAATATAGGGTTATAATGCATTTTCACTCTTGTCTGAGTCCTACAGCGATGAAAACGAAATTACTTTTTGCAATTGTTCTTATGGGGCCACCAAGTTCCTAGCTTCAACTGTGAGGTTAAATAATTTTCCTACACCATTTATAAGAGGAAAACTTTCCTGTGTTTACTATTGTTGGACTGAAATACAAGGTACAAAGAGATTGGTATTAAAAAAACTGTTAATCCCAGAATGTACTGCATTAACCCACTTTCGATTTAGGAGAAAGACGAGGAGTTTCACTGCAAGAACATGTGACATGTTGGCAAAAGCAATTGCAAAAGACCATGCAGACAGGTCTCTTCTCACTAAGCTATAGAAATGGTCATTAAAAATTGCTGAACGCCATTTTTTTCCAAAAAGCTAAGCATTAGATAAACTAAGGTAACAACTGATGCTAAAGTTAACCCTGTGCTACCTTTTGCAGTAAACAATTATTGTCATTTACAATGCTCAAAGCACACATTGAACATAAAAGATTCTGCATGTCCACCCAAGCTGCCATCTTGTCAGGGACAACACACTCTCAATCTGTCTTCTTAGTATCCCAAGATACTTATTTAGATCCATCACTGGGGGGACTAATCAATAATTAATCAATTGTCCAAAATTATGCAATTCATAATATTTAATAAAACATTACTGTCTCAAAATAATGTTTTATCTTCACTCTTGCTTTGCATTGTGAACTAGTTGTTTTGAACACATACCAATTGCTGTTCTTAATTTATACTTCACCTAATCTAATCTTAATTAGCTTAGAGCTATCTTGGCCTCATTTTAAAAACAAACCGTTTTACATATTTGGTGTGTGAATAATCAACAGCATATTCTGGTGCAACCTAAGCTGACTAAAGCTGAGAACTTACTTGTCTTCATTTCCAATGCCTCTCGCATAAATCTGTTTTTTCACACTCAACATATCATTGCATCATTTTTATTGGTAGTCTAGCGGTTTCCAGTATTCTTTCACTTTTCTTAATAGTTTAGTTGAGGATAGTGTAGTGACTTTGTTGATTGAAGTATTTAAACTGGAATGCAGAATTTTTTTTTGTTCAAAAACGTATTTCTGTATGCGTGTAGAAAACACCAGTGATGGACTTATCTCTTCATCCGTTGTTATTTTTTTTAATACCAAACCCTTAACAGGCAGGTATTTATTAACAACTGAGACTGATAACTATTAAGCTATTTCCTGATAATTTCTGGTAATTTTGATCTAAATTACTAGTTTGTTAGTAATTGCCTTCTGCATTTTTTTTAATAGTTATTCATAGCCAAACCAAGCCTATTGTTGCACAACAACATTTTATCCACTCATCGTTAGCTGTAATCCTTTCGGGCCGGCTCTCATCCATGAAAACTGCCATCTATCTTCAAGCTGCAGAAACGTGCTGTAAAAATGTAATGAATCTGCAGAACAGAGATACTGATGTTGACTCATTTCTATGAAAAAAATAATCTTGTTTTCCAGGTTAATCACAGCTAATAAACCTCTCTATAAATTGCAGAAATGAAAATATACACCAACTTCTCAGTGTTTTTTGAGACACTTGCTGAATCATCATCCCTGTCCAAAAAAGTGCTTGGCAACAGTAAGAAAATTAACATCAATTAAAACTTCGTCTGAAGCAGCAGACTTCCATCTTATTTTTCTGTGAACATATTAATGAACCAGAAAATTTGTGATTATCTTAAATTTTATCATAATAAATAGCAAGAGAGAGTAATTACCACAAATTATCTGACAAATCTTTTCTTTATAATTGATGTTTACAGACATAAACACTGACATGGAGCAGAGAGCACAGTCTGATGAGCACAGACTGCTAAGACTTAACTTCAATGTGGGCATAACATTTTAACTTTACTTTTGACCCAAAAGATAAATATGTTTTAACTTTGTTCAAAATACACATTCATTTCCATATTTTAAATAAAAATTAGGTTAAAAAAAATGTACTGGAAGATGTTCTCCAAAGTTGCAAAAGAATGATGAACTCAAATTTAGACATCAAGGCATACAGCAACAGCCACCAAAGAAGAATATTGGCAAAGGCTCAAGATTGTGAACTCGCATCAAACACGTCAATATGCCAATTTGTCCATTGAGGGGAAGGAAGTCATGGGAAATGTCTGAGCTCAGTAATTTGTACAAACTACTGCCCCTCAGTCGAGGATCTCAAAGTCATACTCTCGGTGACTTTGAGTATGGAATGGCGACCCGTGACCAAAATTCAAATTCAAGAAACTAAAGTTATTGCGCTTTGCAGGTAGAAGTGATGTACGCTCCAGTTTTGACTTGCATTGTTACTCCGGTTCACAGACATGCACCAGCATTATTTCCATTTATCCTAACAGCTATGCCACCTCAATACTTTATATTGGTGAGCTAAACGGTGGTTGTGTTAAAGCAATTACAGCAGACATACTTTATTAGGACAGTCATAGATGCTTTACAAGAAAATCAGTCATTCCAATTTACGTGTATATTCACATGCTGATGGTGAGAGAGCTACTGGATAATAGATCCATGCCATTTAAGCCTTTTTTAACCAAAGTGATCTGATGTGTTCATCAGTTTATACATCATAGAGAAGATTCTGATTTCTAAATGCTTACCTCTATTAGCTGTAAACAGTTCATTTTAAAATTATTTTAAGTGGAAAAGCTGATTTATTTACGTTAGTACGACTTAGATTTGCGGCCAAAATATGATGAAACGGGGTCTTTAAAATAATAATGTGAAGTAACATGTAGGTTTACAATATTGTTTTATATTAATAAATATTTCTCCTGACCCTGCTCTGTCTGCCCACTAGTTAAAAATGAAAGTGAAAACAATTACATCATTTTCTGCCGCAAGTAAGACACTAAACTAAAGCATCAGCCTCACAAACACTGAATAAAAAAAAAAAAACAGGAAGCAATTAAACATATGTCTTGCTAGCTACCATATGGCTTAAATGTCTAAACAGAACCTAAACATTAAGAAACCCAATGGTTCCAGTTTCACTTATTTAACAACTGCTCACAGCCAAAGAACATGCCGCTTCACCAGATAGAGGCAAAAGTACCTGCAGCCTTCTGGCTCGTATAATACTTTATATTCAAATACAGTAGTGTTATTTGATTCTCCTGTAGTAATTGACAAGATTGGACTGCAATGGTCTGTCACAGCTAATCAGCCTGTTGTATATATAGCCTAACTCAAAACATGATTATTGTTTTAGTACATTTCATATTGTAGCACTCATCTAAGAGAAGTGAAGTGGAGCAACCAACACCAGTATGGGTTTCTGCCTCAATTACAAAGTCCATCATGACATTATTTGTGATAGCAACTGGAATGCTAATTATCATTCCTCAGTGCTTTCTGAGTGGGGAAACTACTGGAGCCGGAGGTGTTGTGCAGCTCCGTTTCACCTAGAAGCACAGCCAAGTCTTACATACAAATGAGGTTAATAAAGTGCAGCTCAGAGTGATGAAAGTTGAGCTAAACTTGATGCTGTCGAGCTTCCTGAGAGTTTAACCCATTAATAAATGCTGCATTTCCCCCAACAGAGCTCTTGCCAAAGTGATTTCTGTACCATTGATGGTGAAATCCCATTTTTGGTCTACAAAACACTTTTTTTTTTCCTCCATGTTGAGTGAAGAGCATTCCACCCTCATGGGACTGCTATCAGGAGACTGTTGGTGTTCTATTTTTCCAGAGCTTCAGCTTTGATTGCCCCATTTTATGGTCTGGTTGTTGTGTTTATCTGAATAAGCTGAACATAGTGCTGAGGGTCTAGTGGAACAAGTATTATGTTCAAAGGGCCATTTTTAAATGTGAGCTGAACAAACATGACAATATGGTGCTAGTGATTTTAAGGCACACTCCATCCTGAACTAAATTGTTCCCGTCACGCAAAACGATTCCCTTATGTCAATGCTGCATGAATATCAACCATAAAAACAGACATATTTTCTTACTCTAATGATGTCTTTGCTTCTAAGTATTGGATGAGTTGTAAATTTCAGAATATAGCAGAAGTTTAAAGTTGCTTCACCCAAAACGCTTTACATTACTGATACCTTGTTTTTTATTTTTCCTGTTCTTAGGAAAATGTTTCTTTGCTTTGATTGTAATATATGAGACTGTTTTAGCTTTCTAAATTATGGATTGAAAAGGAGAATTAAACGTGGTGGTGGCTTTTTTTTTGCATAAACTTTATTAGAGGGTTTACACACAGCATGCTTTCCCTATTGAGTGAAACAATGGAAAATGGCCACTCTTTAACAGAGAGACCTTTTTAAAAGCCAAAATAGGATGAAGTAGCCTCCTATCTCTACTCCTAAGTAGAGATAGGAGGCAAGTAGAATTTCAAGGGAAGACGTAAGGGAAGTACTTCTTCCCTTACTTCCCTAAAGATGCCTCCAATGGTAAGTTTGATTCCTGACCTCCAAGAAACCATTCCAAGTTTCCATTTTCCAGAAAAAGCTCCACTTGCTTGCAGTAGAGTAGTGATTGCTCCGTTTTAGTTTTATCGACAGCACAAATTTAGTGGGAATTTCCTTAGTACCCAAATGAATCCAGATATAATCGGACTTGGGGAAACAGAGTGATCAGAACAATTAATCTCTGAGGCTAATTCTTGATTAACATATTTCTTCTAGAAATCTTGCTGTTCCAAAGATCCTTTGTTCTCTCTACCATGCATTTTAAAATAATCTGTATGAAACAAGTGATCTTACATGAAAACATGTGCCCCCCCAGTTCTGCTTTATTTTAGATTGTCATTTTGGTCTATTCGTGGTGGCCATCTTTTTTCCAGAATAGACTTTTCTAACTGTATCAACACCCAACCAGAAAAAACTGTTATTTTTGGTCTGTCATACCCCATACACCTTTAAACACGCCATTATTAAGAAATCTTGTAAATAGAATGGTAGTTAGTAGTTAGTAAAATTTAGCAAAATTCATTGTAATAATTACTCTAATTTAAATCGTTTCTATTACACTTTTTAAGGAAGAACTGGTTTTATCATAATCTGTGTGCATTTGCTGGAAGGGTTTCATTACTTCGTCTTCCAGGTGTCATATCTGTACAAAGTGACACATTCAGGCCAATAGACACTAAGCCTGACAACCATTATTGTTAATTATTAGTGTCTTGTTTCCAGGTGGGGCATCGAGTTCTTAACTTAGTTTTAAATTTTGTTAAAGATTAATGACCTTCTAGATTTTGAACAGCTAACAGTTATAGCCAAAGTTTAAACAACAACCTTTATTGTGGATATTGAACTTAGGGTGGCTTGGGGAAAATACCAAATCTGGCTGCAGTGGCCTTTCTAATATTTTCCAATTTAAACTCAGAAGTTATACTTTCTAAATACAAATCGAATGCACCATAAATTCTCCCTTGGTAGGAGTATGTGTGTCCAGAGTTGTTTTTCTTTGTGATGGATTGGAGACCTCTTCAGGGTCTACTCTGGTTCTAGCTTTTTGCCAGCTTCAGACGGGTATTAGTCCACCATCCATTCCTCTGCCCTCCTTAACAGAAAAAAATAGATAAAGCAAATAAAGAGATGGATTTCAGTGACTTTACACAAAGTATTTCAGTGACTTTCAGCTGTGGAACATACAATCTGAGAAGTCAGGCTCAACTTTCAGGACATTTTTAAAATGCCTCTACAAGGTCCAAGTAATAAAGTTGTAGATGGCTGGAGGGCATTTGGTTGCAGTCTGATCCAATTCTTGTGGGCATGCCTTAAAGGTCAGAACCAGTGGTAAGAAATGTATGAGACTATCAAGCTTGCCATTGGTTAAGACATTGCATTTTCACCTTGCAGGGTAAGCAGGAGTTGGCCTAGGGCTTTTGTCTGCCTTAAGTGCCTTTCATATCTACAGTACAGAAGTGTAGGATAAAAGTCTTTAAACCCCAAAATTCTGTGAAAAGAACCTCACAGAATTTTGAGGTTCTTTCAACTCTCAAACCGAGTTGAGAGTATCATTCTACTCTGTAAACATACACCAATCAGGGATTTTGTCTTATTTATCTCATATTGCAAACTATTTTATTTTGTCCGTTCTTTGTCCTGAAACAACAGTCATAAAGGACACATTCCTAATAAATCTCAACAGCACCCAACTTGCATGTATCAGAGTAGTGTGCTAAGGTTTAAACTTTATGCCCACTTTGTAGTTTGAGTCTTTTTTAATTGAGTGCAAACTGCAACTTGAGACATTCTGTACATCCTTTCAAGACAAATTAGTCCCAGTAAATTCGCTGTTGAAAGATGCATGATCATTAACGAGTTATGAATGTCGCCGCAAATATTTCAGCTGACTTAAGAACCTGCATAAGCATCCCTGCACAACTCCAACTCTTCCTATGTTGTTTCCAAGTCTCAGAGGATTCCAGGAAACTCATCAGTCTGTAAGGAGCAAGAAAAGCTTTTTTGATTTTATTTTTGGTATATATAAATTATTCAGAGCGTATCCCCTTCCATTTATCTCTGATGGAGAATGGCTGTTCAGCTAATGTCGAACTCCCTCCATCTAACTCTTGTTTCAGCTGTCTTTCTCTTCGTCGTTCACCCTACAGCCCCTTCGTTCGAACACACAAAGCAGATAAGATCTGTCTTTAGCTCATCTCACAGGAGCCTTGGCAGCATCTCCCTGGAATATTGATTATGACACCCTTGTGCTGCAAACCTTCTCCTCAGAACACAAGACAAACTCTCTTTTAGGGTGGATTGACTAGGATTTTGGCTTCATCTTGTAAACTCTCTCATGATGGTGCGCTACAAGACAAAGAAAGAAGAACTTTCATATAAAGATACCAAAAACGTGAACTTTTCTGGGACTTCTAGATCCGGATCAATTATTTTCAATCATTATTAATTTGGAGGCAAGTTCAAACATACCCATTGTTGCCCTTTCAGTTTATTAGCCATAATTTTAGTTCTTCCAGGTCTGCTTGAAACAAACTGTCAGGCGAAGAGGCTATATTTCTGCATTTTTGTGGTGCTTTTCATCAACAAATCCAACACAGAATTGTTCAAGTAAACCTCCCTAGAGAGGATATATGCTACAGGAATGGTGACTGTAAAAAAGAGCAGAGCTATAAAAGAAAATGTATGCAAAGGAAGTTGCCCACTCGGCAAAAACATTCCCAGAATGAATAAAAGCTCAGCTAAGTTAATCCTGTGACAATCTAAAGACACAGTGCTGCATATTACTGTTTTGCATGTCATTATTCAAGCTGGTCTGACAGATACAGTATGAACCCATCACAATCCGCTTTAGGCTTATGGTATATTTATGCAAATTGACAAATGTCAAAGTGAAGTTCATTAGACATTGTTCTCAAGTCTTTAAAAGATTGGATGCAATCAAGGTGACTTCACAACTGGGTGAATCATTCACGGTTTTATCTTTCACCAGCAAGAATAGATGTCTTCACAAGAATGAAGGTTGAATTTATGAAAAATGTGTGTAAAATTACTCAGAAAGCTAGTAAGGCGTTATTCATATTAAATAATACTGGTATCTGATTTATTCAGATTAGCATCAGACTCACTTGTAGCTGGAATTGATGGGGGCAAGGGGACATTTCGTTAAGTAAGTTTAAGTAGTTCCAAACCTAATAGTCATATTGTATATTTTTACTGTCTTTGAAGTAAACTGGTGACTTGTAGAACTGTGCCATTTCTACTAGAGTCATTAAAAGCATCTTGCACATCTGACTTAGAACTATTCTGTCAGGTTTAGTTATAAAGTAGGAGGACTTGCATGCCGTAAACTGTGTGTCAGAGTCGTACTGCAGCTACTTTCATTAAACGTTCACTGGGAACAACTGAACAAAAAGACAAGGATGTTCCTGAGCAAACTGGTGAAGAAAAAAACTGAATCCTGACAAGGCAGAATAACTGAAAGATATGAAAAGGAGTGACTGAAAACTGGAGCTTTAAAGGCTAAGAGGGTGACTAGTGGAATGAAAGCCAGATGAGTACAATTTAACTGAATGCACTGCAGCTGTGTGGGAAAAATGACTAAGAGACAGAATCGATAAATAACTGAGGAAACCAAACAAAAAACAGGAAAAATAACTGAGCATGGATACTTGGAAAAATCAACACCAAGTGTGACAAATGAAATCAAATTCCAATATCTAGAAAAAAAAATCTAATGTTTTGGTTAAAAAAAAGAAGAAGAAAAGAGTAACAGAGAAATTGGATAAGGGGAACAGAATGCCTTTCCAACGAGGGACCAGTCAGAAGCTTATCCAGCAGGCTGACACGTGATCAGCTGAGGGAGACTATGGAGCTGTCAGATGACAGACATGAGAGGAAACCAATTTATATCATGTCAGAAAAAAAAAAATGTTACACCCAAGAAGTCTTGTTAGACACTAAAGTTTCTGCCTGTCTATGTAGACTTAAAGAGCTAGGAGAAAAACAATAAAAGCAAGTATTAAAGCTTTTTGAATCTATAATCGTTTTCCTTAACAGACATTTATAAGCTACTGGCTGAGATGGTTTAATATCATTACAATAACATACACATGATTAATAGGGAAGCATTCCACAGTTGCAGTCATCACTGTGCAAAAACATGTTTTATGGAGTGTGTCCGTGTGTTTTATAAAGTGGTCTCTGTTTCTAGGTTGAAAAAAAATGTTAAGAGCTGGCTTGTGATCAAGATGTATTGAAATAGTAATAAACTTTATATATTCATCTTGACAACGCAGCATGCAGACGTTTCCTGTGATTACAACAGTATAGAAGTTCTGTAGATTGAAAATGACCAAGGTTCAGTAACTCATCTCAGAAGCTTTCAAGCTCCTAAAAAGCTGTTAGAATTAATTTATTGTTGAGTATTGCATTTTAAAAAAAAAGTTTTATCACCATTCAAATTATTTTAAAGGCTTTTGGATACAAAAGTAATTTTGCCTGGAGTAAGAAAGCTTTTGAGATTATAATAAACAGTGTCCTTCAACAAAAGGTCTCTCAACATTATAAGGTTCGATCAGGGGTTATGCTCTCTGATATTTACTAAGATTCAATTGGTCGAAACCAGGATTATCACCATGGAAACTGGGAGTAATATAGTTTTCAGGAAATAAAGAAATATATCCGAATGTGAGGGATGTTTGAGCATTATGATTATTCATCCCATTAGAGCTGCAGTAGGTAAATTGTATAAAAATGTTTTGGTACATGTATACATTTTTTTAAATGTCACTATGTTGTAACAGTATAACATGAGAGATAATCTCTTGGGGGGAAAAAAGAAAGTCTCCGTATTCTCCTTATGGTCCTACTGCCATCTTCAGAAATTCACAGCTAATGGTCAGGAACAGTCACAGCGAGTTCCTTCTTTGTATGGTTTGCTGCAGTTGTTAACTGCAACTATTGAAGCTACCGTCCTGTTTTAACTTCTGCACCAACAATTTGTGTTGTATTTGTATTAAAAATCTATGTAGTCAGATTATTTAAGTGACTGGTTGATTTTAAACTGATATGAAATGGGTGCAAAATGGTTTGCATCCACTGCACATCGAATGGAACAATGTTGCAACCACTGTTCCCTCTAAACTGCGCGCCTGCGCAATTGCGCACTGCTCGCACATTCTCTGCGCACAATAAAATCTATGAAGCATTAAATAAAACCCAGCGTAAACTATACATTGAGCTCAGTCATCAGTTTTGACTATGGACCAATGACGAATAACAATCTCAGTGAGTCACAGGTGTCCAGCCAATGATACCATACGGTTCACTTACGCTACGCAGCCAATCAGCGAAGGCTATTGTGTGCACGTGCCTTGCACATATGCGCTGTGGCACCGGGCAGATTTGCTAGGTAGGAAAAGTCCAACAAACTCGGACGCATTTCTGTCCGCGGAGGTCCGCCGGACATGTCCGCGCAAGGATAGATTTTTATGGCAAGTAATGTCAGTGTATCAACAAGAGAGTTGTTAGGTTAGCTCCAGCTAGGCTAAAATAACAGCTGGTGGTTGTTTCTCCGCCCCGTATTGAACCAATACGGGACGGGATTTATTCCGTATTGCTATAAATGTCTGATAGACAAACTATCACACATCTCAACAGTAAGTGTAATAATAATGACCAAAACAAAACATGGAAAATATTAAGGTCAGCTAAATTGTCGTTGCGGGACCTAAATAGGATCCCCCCCACCGACACTGTTGTCACGGTTGCTTACGAGACGGACACTGCGCAGCCGCAGTGAGCTGCTATCAACCCGCGTGACGTGCTCACATCCACCTCAAAAATATGTAGTTGCGCCCTTGAGTACGCACACTTGATGTTGCTCACAGTGGTCCTCAGTGTGCTCAGGGAAGCTGTGTGTCTGCCCAGCTACATGAAAAATTAGAGGAAACATTGGTTGCAACTAAAGTGGAATGTATTTGAATAAAGGGTTATAGTTTGACAAAAGGCTGTTAAGTTGCATAAACAGAGTTCTATTAAAAATCCAACAACATTCTGATTCTACATGATTAGAGGTCACTTGTTGTAAATCAATTACACAAATGTGTAATTAAGTGTTAATTGCTCAAGTTTTTTTTTTTTCTCATAGGAAGTCAGAGATTTAAAAGCTCATTAAGTGTTGAATCAACAGAAAAGAAACATGTGGAATCTCCACAACTTACCCTGCAAACCAGAGCCTAAACTGTAAGAACAAAACCTTTTGATGAAAGATCATCCAGTTTGTTAAACCCTTACTCAACATCTGCCTTTAGACATTAGATTGGTCTTCTAATATCCAGACGCTGACGGTTCCTGGGTGACTAACCTAGAATTTCTGAGGGACAAAGTTAGCTCTGGAACAGTATAAGATATGCTATGGGTATAAAGTAAATTAGCAAACATCTGAGAAGATGTGAATAAGTAAAATTTTCCACCAAACTTGGAAATGAGATTACCCCTGCTGTGCTGCTGATGAACAACGTGCTTATGCAGTCTAATAAATACTTTCACATAATTTCAACCTGCCTCTCATGCTGAGAGGGGATGACAGTCGAGGTGACACTGCTTTTATTAGGGCCATGGGGATAAAATTGGCACGAGCACCATGTGCAAGGGTTTGGTTAATTAACTGTATAATTTGAAGTTCAAGCTGAAACTGCAATTAACAGAGTAATATTGTTTAATGTTTCACTAACTAATAGAACATTTACTTTGAAAAGCCGTGATTTGGGAAGCTTCAGGAAATGAGATCCAACACCAACTATAAAGAGTGTCAAGACTGAATTACACCTCAAAGAGAACATAGAAAGAACAGAAAGTTGTATCCTGTTTGTCCTCTCTCGTGTTTACGAGGTAGAAAAATGGAA
The DNA here is from genome assembly GCA_903066825.1 of Alfaro cultratus. NCBI lineage: Eukaryota > Metazoa > Chordata > Actinopteri > Cyprinodontiformes > Poeciliidae > Alfaro > Alfaro cultratus. The sequence goes on from CAEFZX010017637.1 coordinate 155,383, forward strand.
ACACTTTAATCAGAGCCACATTGAAATACAAACCAAGGACAATCTGAGGCTAACAATAGAGCGCTTGGAGGGATCAGACAGGAGGGAACAAAGAAAGCAGTAAAACTGACAATATTTTATTTTTCCAGGTCATAAGATATACTCATTGAAGTATTAACTTCATCCACCTTTGTGCTTCACAACAAATGCATACAGCAATACAATAAGCTTTCCCTTATTGTACAGAAGAATGGAACTGAGTTGGTTAATAATGCAACGAGTAGAAGAAAAGTGTCGAAGGCTAACGTACATGTGCACAATGTTGCCAACAGAAAACACCAATATATTCAATGTAGAAAAAGCCATTAAAAAAAGAAAAATAAAGGGATATGACAAAAATGCATATATGGTATGCTTCTGCATAATATATAATGCATAAAAGCTTGACCATGCACTAACTAAAACTTTTGTAAGGCATCATGACTGCGTCACTAGCATTCAATGGGATTTTATATATATATATATATATACATATATTTTACACTTTACATGTTTGATTGTTTAAAAAAAATAATAAAAATCAAAGCATTTGTCATTATCTTTACACTTGAGATCTATGCCATATCTGGCATTGGTCTTTCACACATAACCTCAACAGATTTAAGTTGTGGCTGTCATATAAAAAAAGTGCTACAAAAAGTTAAATATTTATTTTAGCAAGGTCTCTTCTCAATGTGATCAGCTATACTATATAAAATAAATGAAATGCAATAAATATTAAGAAATGGTAAAAAAAATAATAATAATTTGTATGAAGACAAGCATAAATGTGTTGTTGCAAACAGTGTAGAGCTACATATTTTGAATATATATAGTGGGAATACCATAAAGAAAACTTATTCAAAACTCAAGAAAAGAGAGAGTGCAGTAATGAGTCCAATGATGCTCTGTGCTGAAGTGTGAAGATCAGAGGGGTCACCGCCTTAGGGGAGAAGCTCCTTCTGAGCCTGTTGGAGAGAGGGGGGAAGCTTCTGCTTTGGCTGCCAGATGGGAATAGATTGAAAAACATGTGGTTTTGGTGGGTGAGCCTTTGATAATGCTGTTTGCTCTGGCCAGGCAGCATTTATGGGCAAACTTTCTCAAAGGAGGAGATCTGTTTGACGGTTTAAACCGCCTACTGAAGTGCTTTACAACTGTGGAGGCTCGTGTACAGCAACTTCCTTTGCATGTTGAGATGCGGCTGGCTTTTAGGCTTTCAGTGATAAAGAGGGGGAAAAAAGTCCAAAAGGCTGCTGGGATTGCTTATGTGATTGCTTAAGGCTCTATAAGTCATTTTGATCATTGGAGCAAAGGTGGAATTATTACAGGAGGGGAAAAACTGCAAAAAAACAAAAAAAAAAAAAAAAAAACTGAAGGGTTTTTGATAAATCACATTATGCAATACTGGTATTACCAATCACAAATCTTGACTTTTCATTTAGATGACATAGTGACACTTTAAAGCTGTTACAGTTCATCATAAATACATGAAAAATCAACTCATGCCTGCAGTTGAATGTTCAAACGGGACAAATATTCTAAACACATTAAAACGGCTTTCATTTTGGATAAAGCAGGCAAACAAAAAGCTTGGAATACACTGAAAAGCTGGTTCCATGTAATCAAGCCTAAACAAGCTCGCTCTTCCTTTCCTGCCAAGAAAGGTGGTCAAAAAGCCAGCCAGACTTATGCTTCTGGCAACAGAAACCTAACCGTCAAAGTGCAAATTGCTAAAGGACTTTCATACAAGTAATTTGGAAATTTTAAAGTTAAAAATGGGTTTCCATGTAATTTAACAAGTATTTGACCCTAAAGCAAAACAGGACTTAGAACATGAAGAGAATTTATTTTGCAAAGCACAGCATAAATGTATTTTCTTCAGTTGGTCACAATATTTGCATTTGTCTCAATATTTTAAGCTACACTTTTGTTGCCTTGATAAAATCGCCTTTTTCATGTGGGGAGACCCCTATTGCCTTTCTGTACGACTCTGATCGAAGGATAATGGTTTTACCTCCTTGCATTAGCCTTTCAATAAGGTGAAGTCATTTTATGCAGGCAGAAAAACAGCGCAAAGTCATATTTTCTGCCACTACAGTAGAATTTGCAGATTGTGTCAGATCATACTCAACATTTCTCAAAATCCAGACATCACAACATATTTTGATGGCAGAAATTTTGATATTGGTCTCATCTGACCGCATTTCTCCCAAGGCGTCTATGAATCATTTAAATGTTCCCTGGCAAACTGATGAAAGTACAGTACATGTGTGCTTTATAGCAAGAGGCAGCAATGCATTTCATTCCAACATGGTGTGCTGCCAATGGTGCTTATGGTCACTCAAGGTCAAACTCCTGCTTGATAGTTATGAGCTAATCCCTCACTTCTCTTTTTGATCCTCTTGGGGTATGGATGATTGATTGTTATTTTATATTCCTGTAATTCTATAATATTAGAAATCCCTGCTACCTGTTATCTAACAAGATGCTCCTAATCCCATCAGTGTTGTGCATTTAGGAACAAAATGTTCCAAGAGTCAAATTTATATTAAAGTATTGAATTCATCTATAAATTGAACAAAATCCAGAGTAGTGCAAGATTCCAGATATGTTAGAAACCGTGTCTCAAATTACTTTGGAGTGGGGAAGGTGAGTGCAGCATGAAATGCCACTTGGAGCTGTAACACAGAAGTGGTTTGCAACCATGGTTGCAGCCTATAACCTTGTGGCAACAACAGCCTGGAGCGAAAGATTAAAAATGTCCATGTGAACCTTTGTCACACACTCTAAACACACAGCCATGATTTCCTTTTAGGCTGCCTTTCTTCTGCTCATTCACCCCCTGCTCAGGGTAACGGAAAGGAGAAGGATGTAAAATGAGAAACTCAGTTCACCAGGCTGGAGATCTGTTTGAGGGCGACCGCTGCCGCAGAGTCGAAGTGAGCAACTGTGTCAATGCACATGGTTTGACACCCAAGATGACAGAAGAGCTGGGTCAATGGCAAGGACATCATCACAGGGGGACTGCTGCTTAAGGCAGCAATCTAACAGCATGTCTAATTGTGTCTTCAGAGGTCAAGGCTCCACTCATACGCATGGAAGAAATAAAGCTCAACTTGAAATACAAAAGCCTTACTGCGCAAAGTTTCTAAAGCCCAGACTTGCTGTTTAAATCCAGTAAGTCAGCATCACATAAATCAACTGTTTAGGGATGAATCAACTGGAGGAATACGCTTTACCTAAAAAGACAGAGAGATCAAATACCGGAGTAACGTGAAAAATAGCCATAACCAGCCTCCTGTAATCTCCCCCAAAACGAGAACAAGGATAATTGACAGAGAAAGTATCCTAAGTCGAATTACTCTGATGACTAACATGCTCAGGAAAGCAAGGGCTTATCCGTAATAAGGATTGTAGGTAATATCGCTCATTCAAGCTCCACAGCTGCATCTTCAGATATGAGCTGGATAATTGAGAGGTTTTGTCAGATACATGTACCTGAATTAAAATATGATGAAAGTAGACATAATCAAACTGAAGCTGACATTTCTTTTGAATGCAGTCCAGCACGAAGGTCTATTACAAAACGTGGCAGTAAATTTATCACAGCCGGAGAAATTTATTAAAACAGTCTTTCATTGGTTAGGAGCCAGCTGGCAAAACTTCCAGTCGAAATGGCACAAGCACAGTCCATCTCTTCCCTGGTTTTAATGGATTACATTTTGTGAAATTTTTCACAAGAGGACTGCAGTTTTGATACATTATGCAGAGCAAGAATTTAGCTTCTCTGTAAGTTTAATTTCTAAGAAATGTTGAAAAAAAAGATGTCAAATATATATGACTTGAACTTTTTTTTAACATTTGTTTCATTTCAACCGCAGACTTTAAAATATTATGTAAGACTTCTATGTTGTAGACCAGAACAAAGTAGTTTATATTCATGAAGAAAATGGAAAACGATGTAATAAATAAAAAAACAAAAAAAAAGAAAATGTGTCAGCCTCACCTCTAATAGATGTTGCAGGACATTAGCCCTTGAAAATTGGAGTTTGAAAACCCTGCTTTAGGTCCTTAATCTAATGTCATCCAATTCGTCAAAGATTTGAATGACTTCAAAACGGCATGCAATCCTGATAGTATATTCTGAAGACAACCTATTCATTGCCATTCAGCCGTCCAATTGTGAGAATAAATTGGGCTCATCCACTACTGAGAGTATATTCTTTACAGTTGCACTTTCAGTTGTGATTTGACCTAAAGACCTGCAGCAAAGTCTCAAAGAAGACTGCATTAACCTGTTCAATGCAGTTAATTGTAATTCTCAACTTGTACTTGGCCCTCAGGTTTAGTTGGGACAAAGGTTAATGGAAGCGTTGGCACATAAAAGGCAGAGAGATGGAAGAAAGCAAGAGGAAAGAAATGACATTTGAGAATAAAACAGAATCCACTCTTCTTTGAGTTTGTCAAGTTTGACACAAGAGAACTTTGTGTCCTTTTACTGCTGCCAAGGCTGTTCCACTGTCACACAATGACACCATAATTGCAGAGCAGGGACCAAAGGAAGACAGCCACTGCCCACATAGCCTCCTCAGCGGGAAGCACAGAAAACACAGGGCAATTATACAGCTCTGAGCCTCAGCTGAATTTAACAGTCAGTTTTTACATCCAATCACTGGATCTTCTGTGTTGTCCTTAAGATAACAAGCGTCCCCCCTCCCCCACTCGTGCCCAAGAGATAGCAGATATTTCTCCACATATGTACATCCCATCCGAGATGGATGGAGTAATACTTTCCTTTCTGACTAGAGGCTGCCCAATATGTTATGGTATTAAGATTTAATCAGCACTCTATAGACATAGAAAAGCTGTCAGAGCAATCGGTACGAGTTATATTACCGTCGTTGTCTTTGAGCTGTTCAGAGGTAGAAAGTCTTATGACGGTAAAGCTTTTTATTTTTTTAGTGTTCAGGCATGATAACATCTCAGCTTTTATCAGTTCTCCTGCTGTGACTGGTGTATATTGCACCAGTCTTGAATGGCTCATACAGTCGAAGCCAAAGGCAATTATTATCCCACTACATTCATCTCAGCAAGATCATTGATTTGCAATTAGTCCAGGGGTGATGTTACACACAGGTCCACCTATCACCACCAGGAACTGTATCCTGCATGTAACTACATGCTGCGCTAAGCTATTGTTGTTGAGTCTCACTGTGTCGCCCTAGGCTCCAAGTCACTGTAGTAGATGAAGTATTCAGTCAGTGAGGTGTTGTCAGTTTCCACCTCTGAATTGCAGGCGCATAAGTATGCAGGTGGGGTAGCGGTGTGCATCTCCCGCTCCTCCTCTTCGTAAAGAACGCTGGGGGTTTTATCAAACCCTGACTGGGAAGACAGATGGCTCTGAATAGGGGGAGCCTAATGTAAAAGTGTGTGGAGAACAGCAGAGGGGGAGATAAGCAGCAGCCGGCCATTTCTCTCTGGCTGTGTCAGGGTACAGGGCCTTAAATCACCTGTTATCTCCCGCTGCCTCAGCCAGACGCTAATGGTCATCACAGCGGGCTAAACCCCGCAGGCAGCAGTTCTCGGGGAGGAGGGAGAGAGGGCGGGGTTTGTTCTTTTCTATTGCTGCTGCAGCAAGCTTCATGACGGCACGCAGAGGGATAGCGGACGATTTAGGAAGAACATTACTCCTAGCGCTGGACAGTAAAACTGACAGAACCACTGGCACAATGCCCATTATTTTACTTCACAATGTGACATCACTGTCCGGGAAACCTGTGGTATAAAAACACTTAAAAAAAACTGCAGCATCAGCACATTTCAGCTAAGGCCTAATCATTTTGAAGTGTTGGACTTTATTCCGTAGTTTAGTTGGTTGTGTTGAAGTTTTAGTATTATTCTAGAAGTGCATGAAGCATTAAACTCTAGATGTTCAGACTAGCTGAGAACAAGACTTTAATCCATGCGACAGCATAATCACCAGAAACACAAGTCAGATTAGACCTCATATAGACTATGCAGAAAGAAGGAAGAAAACTCTATGGTCATGGGGGGATAATAATAAAGGATTGAGATGATGTATATTTTTCAGTGCCAGACAATAAATAACTTATGTCTGGTTGAACTTCCTTATAACATATATAAATGCTGATAAAACGTGGATAGTCAAAAGGTGTTCTGTCAAAAGAAGTCACACTGTCTTCAAAAGAGCGGATATGAAAATGCTACAGGCATTGAAGTGCGTAGGTTTCTCTCCTGATTCTGTGTTTATTGATCGATGTGTGGCTTACTAATGCTGTTTCCTAGGCAGAACACAGCTCAAAAGTTAAGATCCATAACAATGTGAGGATGTAAAAAAGCTGGATGACTTTCATAATTTTTAAGAAAATAGAACAGTCTCCCCCTTTCCTCAGGTCCATCTTACATCAATGGAGGCCCAAGAGAGAATATATAGATTTCAGAATATTGTTTAAAATAACAAAACCATTCTTGCTCATAAGTGCAGTTTTATACAATCTTTGAGATGTGTTTGAGGCCATGCAACAATTTCAACAATAAACGTGTTATTTTGTACACTGTGCTTGAAATACTGTACATGTCTGTTTTAGATTGCTTTTCAACTTTGTCAAGAAGTATTTACCCAATTTTTGCACAATTCATTGTTTCAGATCAAACATTTATACCAGACAAAGAGAAATGTAAATACAAAAAGCAAATGAGTGTTTCATTTATTAAAAGATGACACCCAGGTCATCCTGGCACTGCAAAAAAAGTAATTATGCCCTAAACCTAAAAACTGACTTTGTCCACAATCTGAGGCAAGAACAGCCATTAACCATTCGCAGTGATTAGCTGTCAGTCCTTTACATCCCTGGATGGAAGGACTTATTGTTGTAATAGCAGCCTATCTTCTTCCTAGAATTGCTTCAATTCAGGCACATTGGAGGTTTTAAGAGTATGAGAAGCAATTATAAGATTATGTCAGAGCATCTCAATTAGATTTAACTCCAACTTTAACTAGGCCACTTCAAAGTCTTTACTTTTGAGGTGGCCTTGCTGGTCTTTTAGTTCATTATTCAGTTGCATGATTAAAGTGTGCTCGAGTTTAAGATCACAAAATGATGATTTAAAATGTTTTGCTCTTGAGCAGAAATCCTGATTCCATCAGGCAAGTCGTGAAGGTCCCAATGAAATAAAGCAGCCCAATATTGTTACACTACCACCTGCTCCATGTCTAGCTGTTGGTATTCTTTTTTTGTTCCTGGTTTAGTTTTAGTCAAATTTACACAGAGGCCACATTTCAAAAACTGACACTTTGTCAACAGAAGAAGTCAACAGAATATTTCCCCAAAATTTTGGGGGATTATTAAGATGTTCTCATCAAGGCGACCCACTTGGCCAGCAGTGGGTCAAACATTCGTACTGTGGTCTCTGTTGAACTATGAACTCTGGCCTTAACAGAACCAAATGTCTGCTGAATCTGCATTTATTATAACTATCTTTGATCTTAAAGTTTGTTTGATTTAAAACATTCTAGTGTGACAAAAAAGCAAAAACAAAGAAAATATAAGGATGAAGGAACTTCTCTGGAGCTTATTCATATGTCGAAGTCTGCCTTCAGTACATTTAGAGATTCGCTGGAAAACAAGTTGAACATGTTCAAAATTAAAAAAACTGGTAGAAATGAAGTGATGACTGATTAATGAAGTGTATTTCTCTTCAATTAAAGTAGTTTTTGATGGGTTAGTAATCATAGTTCAGGGAAAGATTAGTGTGCCTTCAAGGTCACCTGTAGTGCTGTGTCTATTATCCAGATGTGCTTCTACAATGTTGCCAGTTAACCATGTTGCCTTTGACACAATTTTATCTTTCCTGAAGCCCAGAATTCACAGAAGAGACCTTTCAAACTTTTTTTAAAATCATTGTATGGGGAGAGGAATTGATTCCGTCAACAGCCAAAATGAAAAACCACTTTAGTTTTCAAAGAACGCACAATCTAAGAAAAACCTTTTCTTGGTAGATTTAATATAGAGAGGTTTGCTATTGATATCCACTTGCTCAGAGACATTTTTTTTATAGATTTTAGTTTTATACATGTTACTAATGCAATTTTAAGTTTATTCATTACCTCAGAGGACAGTCATCCAGTAATAGAAAGCCTTCCATCATCATGACTGTGCTCACCACAGTGAGTTCTGACCCCTATCGGGTCTCGGAGCAAGAAACTCTGACGCCATCATCCTTGTGTGCTTCTGAATCTGTGTGCGCAGTAGACCGGTTCTAAAACACAATGTCACTTGAAATGTCTCCGCCATCAGATCTATATAGCCAAGGAAAAAGAATTAAGCTGCTATTTCAGTCAGCTCATTTCAACCTAGAAAACCATGGTCATCAGGGCCAAAGAAATTGGCAAAACTTTGACCCAAGGAAGAAAATTGATTTAAAAAAAAAAAAAAATATATATATATATATATATATATATATATATATATATATATATATATAAATGAGTTTGAAATGTTGGCCATTGGCTGCTTTTTATTTAAAACAAATTCTCCCTCTACCAATGTCAACAAAAATTGTAAAAAAATTAGTGACTTGCATTTTATCCACAATTATGAGATAAGTTTTGAAGCAACGAAGCATTTAAATAAAATAAGTTGTATAGTTTTCTACTGCATTGGAATCCACTCTTAACCCTCTAGCATGTTGGTTACACTAAGGCTGCGTTCACACTGCAAACTGAAAGGACCCAATTCTGATATTTTGTCAAATCAGATTCTTTTGCCGGGGCTTTTCACACTGCCACACATATGCAACCTACATGTGCTCTGCAGTCTGAACGGGCAAAGGACCGGAAAGTGTCCCACATCCGCAGTAGAGGGCGCAATAGCGTCAGCGCTCTGCTAACCACCATAAAAAGAAGTGCTCAAGTGTTTGGGGAAGTAAACATGGAGGCTAATGGTGGAGCATAGCTTACATATTTGAAGTTGTTGTCCGACCGGAGAGGCATATTAACAACTTAATCCTCATAGTCTATCGTGGTTGTTGTTATACGTCCCGCTTGTGCATATCAGGGCACAGAATAGTGAGATTTGTCCAGTATCAGTGACGTTCAGTTGGGATGAATGTGACCTGATTGTTAGGTCGCATTTGAATCTGATATGTATCGGATATGCAAGTGGCCTGGGTCGCATTCGAAAAGAATCCAACCTGTGCTGTTCAGACTGTCATGAACAGGTTGCATTACTTAAAAAAAAAATTAAATAAAAAAAATAAATAAAAAATTGGAATTGGGCCACTTCAGCCTGCAGTGTGAACGCAGCCTAAGTGGAACCCCTCTATAATTCCATTTATGAACTGTCCATCTTACAAAGAATAGTAAACCATTTCCTTTAATCATGGTGATAACGGTGCATTCCATCAAAACACATCCATTAGGCTGCTGATCCATGCACAAAGGGGGTCTAACTGCACAATGTTGTCTTTATGTAACAAAAGCACAGTTTTAACACAAACAATACTTTGAAGTATCTGTATTCAATCAAACATGCTCCTTCACATATAATGTTCTTTTTCTACAATCATTTGAATGAAAACATATTAAAAATGTTGTTTCTTCTTTTTGAGCACTCTCTTCAGCCCTGGTTCGGTTACTGAAAAGACAACTCCAACCCCAGACAAAAAGGCCACACCCACTTTCACCTCACATCCTATTGGTCACAGACTTGTCCAGTTAAAATGTGGAGTTTTATTTTACTTTTTTAAAGGGGCATTGTGAGGTCAAAAAAATATATAAAAAGCAGTTTATTGGCTTAGCAAAGCACTGTGCCACAGAGAGCTGAAATGTACTCAGCTCTATTTGCTCAGAGTGGTTCAATTCAGCACATTTGGGAACATTTGCAGAACTGCCCCTCAAGGTGTGTTTTATGTGTGTGTGCGTGTAAAGATTTCTGAAATACTAGCAGTTTGGTGGAAGACTGGTTGCCACTGTTGTCCCACAGCAAAAATATCAAAGGTTCAAATCTTGCTGGGGGCCTTCCTGAGCAGTTTCCATGTTTTCCACAGCTTGAACCTAACTACAAAATAAAACTCTACACACTTCTTTTCTTGAGTTCTCATCTGTGATTCTGCATTAAAAATGTGCTGGTTAAGAGGTGCAATTTTTAGGTACATTTATCTAGCAAAAGAACAATTGTTAGTCATCTTCATACAGTATTTACTACAAAGCTGTAATTATTACCACAATATGTGAAAAGGCTTGAAACGTTTTCCCCAGACAAAAAACCCCAACAAAAACAAACAAACAAATGTTTACATGAACCAGTAAAAGAAATACTAATTAGAAATGAAGACTTTGTGTCATAAAGGGACATTTTAACAACATTGCAGGTGATGGGAACTTTACAAATCCTAATAAAAAAAAATAAAAAATAAAATTAAAACAATAATTGGGAATTCAAGACTAAATGGCATATGCGATTTATATTAACATGAATTTTTCTAAGTTTAAGGTTTTTAGAAGAATATTGCAGAAATTTCTTCCCATCAGTTGATCTCAAAAAGAAACAAATTCAAATAAATCATAATTCCCCAAATCAATTGAGATATTTTTTAGGCCCAGTAGTTAGTTTGTGGCCTAGATTATCTAATTGTGGGAAATTAAGATACAAATTTGCTTGAAAACATTAAGCTTTGTTGGGTTTACTTCTCTCTGCACATAGTATGCATTTAAAGTGCAGCAATAATTATTTGGTCTTTAAACTGTAACACATGTTAGTTTCAAAGTCGTCAATTATTTCACAAATTTCCTTATTTTCTTTTACTAAAATTACCAGACTATGTAAACACTGAGACCTAAACTGGAAGAGCCCACAATTATCTTACAACAAAACTGTTCTAAATTATAATAATATATCATCAGGCATTGATATGTCATTATTAAGAAACCACTGCTGATAACATGCTTGGCCTTTCATCAAAGCTGTTATTACTAAGAGCTTTGTCTGCTTTGCAACAAATAGGGAAGCTGCAGAGAGTCAAATAGCTGCAGCTCAATTATCTGTGACTCCAACCAGCTGTGTTCCGTATAAAACTGCCAACTCGGTGCAGAATTGCTCTGCTGATATTTAGGAAATCAGCACAGCTCCTGACAAAACTCATATGCTAACATGGAGTATTGTCACCCTTTAGGTTGACAAGAGATGAACAGAATTTTTATTTTTTGGAATATGACTGAGATGCAGACACTGATAGATTAGATCATAATCTTGTTCTTACCATGGAGGCAAACTGCTTATCAAAGTTTAAATCTTAAGGCTCAATTAGGAAGACTACTTAAATGTTTATTGTATTGATTTATATATTGATTCAAAGTCTGTCTGCCCAACCCACCTCCTCGGATGACTAAAGTCTTATTTTTCAAATTAAATGAATTCTTTTTTGCAATTTATTTTCTAGCACAGTTTTGCTGTTGTTGCTGCTTGCTTGAAATAAGCATAATAGAAAAGCCAAAGAAGATCAAGACATGAACAAATGTCACATAAAAGACTGTGAAACAGATGGAAATGTTCTACAACCTGAAATATCAAAAAAAGTTTTAAGAACTCAAAAGAAAAGTTATGTGAGCTATTCTGGCAGATTCACAGCCCCTTCCCCTCCAGTCCTAATTCGGACCATGGTAGGTGGGCTTCTTTTCAGAGGACCTTGGGCTGCAATCTGAGTGGTAGTTTAATGTCTTGAGTGAATGGAGTAGTCCTGACTTTTTTTTTTTATCATGCTGGGCCAAAATGTGCTATAAATCTAATCGGTAAAATCTTTTGAAACATTTTTTTTATTTTCTGCTTATGTCAGCTGTTCTCAGTGTCAACATCCCTCCAAGCCACTTGCATCCAATTTTCATCAGGAGAAGCACTCAGGAAGCTTGTTGGGATCCACTTTGCATGACTGTAGATCATATGCTATATACAAACGATGAGTCAACATAAAATTTTCAAGTTTATAAAACTGTTTGAAGCTTTAGTTTTTAATACTTGACCTTCATAATTTTAGTTATTTTTGCATTCAAAGTGACCAGATTTTGATGAAACATATCTGGGGAAAATCAGCAATATTAGCGCTAATAGACTATAAGTTAGTGTCACTTTTAAAGTGTGCCATCTCAATCTTAAAATCCCTGAGCAAAGACTTAATCAGTGGTCTACCAACCCTCACCCTTGGTGCTCATTATTTTACATACTTTAAATGTTTATCTGATGCAACGCACCTGTGCTAAACATGTGGGTTATTAATAGCTTTCTGAGAAACTTGACCTCATGCTGAGGAGTTGATGCAATCATTTGTGTCAGGTGTGCAGGAGAAGGGCAACATCTGAAACAGTGGTTCTAAAAACAAACAAACTTACAGAACAAATACCATTTCAGTAAAAAAAAAAAAATAAATTAAAAATCCAGTTTCCCAAATATCACCATAATACAAGACATTTTAAAGCAATGTTGCAACACGACTGAGAAAAACAAATTCTTATTCACTGACAATTAATTGAACGTTGGAAAAAAGTTAGAAAAAACATAGGAAAAAAGCTAAAGTTGGAAAAATTAATAGTTCAGCCAATGTTGGAATTACACTAAACCTGATATGTGCTGTCTCAAATAATCCTCATTACAAGCCTTAAAAATATATAATGGACATATTCAAATTTCAGCTCATTAAACCAAAATGCATAGTAGGAGGTAGATATCTGTTTACTTTATCACATCATACTGCAAGCTGAAAAACACAGAATGTAACACAGGAAATGTAAAGTATATGGTGTTCCTTTGTCCACTCCTTTAGAAAGACTGATTTATGAGGGTAACTGTAGAGATCTTAGTTAAGTAGAGTGCATGCGTTTGACAAAATGCCTTTCTTGCTCTGAGTCATAACAGTTTTCCCACCTTAATTTGGACCGTATTGTTGCAAGAAATCAGAGCTATTGAATAAGATTTCACAGAAGAGTTGAGTGGGACTTAAAAACACTGAGCTAATAAAATCCTAACTGCTTCCAATTTTTTTTTTTCTTTTTAAGATAAAGAGGATCCAGACTGACATCTATAATCTTGTCTGAATTGCACAAAACTTCACAATTTCTAATTCAAATTGCTCCCTTTTTGCTTTGATGTGGGGAAGCTACTATGGGGCAGTTTTCACTTGTTACTTTCACGTCAGCAGAGGTCTGATTGCACCCGTCGAGGACTACAATCATTGCTCCCATTTCCTTTTCTCATTTTCATGACTCAGTCAGAATTAATTCAGCTGCCCTTCACAAGATTAGACTTCAACCAGGCAACACAACCCGACCATCTTTATATAATATCATTTATATTTTGACAGATTTACACCCACACAAGAAACTTTCAGGCAGAAATCTCTAAGTATTAAGAGAACTTTCATATCCAAAGCTATTGATCACTCTTTATAGGTTTTTATGTGGATAGCCCATGCAGTCCTCGAGATTGGTGCAAAACAAAGTCAATATGAGTCATTAGTTTCCATTTAAAGAGCTAATTACCTCCAGGACTATACTCTAGCTAAATAGACCCAGGCATAGCTTCCTGGACCATCTATACATCCAATTACTCAAACCTTAAATATAGCAAAAAATTGTTTTATAAAATATGAGTATTTTGTACTTTAGGAACAGTTATTTCCACATCAGAAAAATGTATTCACCACTGCAATGAGAACTTGAGCAAGTTCTCATCATTTATCAGGAAGTAAACTGAAAACATTGATGTGATGCGACTGTTCAAGTGTATGACTCAAACATTCTGAGCTAAATTGATCCGCAACTTGAATTCACATTTGTCATAAATTACATTTTTTCTCACATTAACTATGTTAATATGGCTAAACAATAAAAAAAAGCTGCTTTCACTCATGTATTTTCTTTTTAAAGCTGTTAGCAAAATGAGTTTCTTTTAACAGTAAATTGAAACTATATTGTAATATCAAGTTTTAACATATAAAAATATCCTTGTATTTGTTATAGTAGCCAACAAACATCAAAACTTACTCCTGCAATCAGCAGGTTTGTTCAAGGTAACAGATGAACTACGGAACAACTTTGCATAATCCAGTTTTGATGGTGAGGATATGAGCCTTTGATTTATATCAGGTTCAAAGTGATGGTCTCCATAAAAAGATTAATCAAGAAATTAATTCCACTCCACAGAGTAGGCGGCTCGAGCATATATGCAAACAGCACAATAATATAAAGTGTGTTTCTAAATGCAACTAAATTAGCAAATTAAGTTGATATTGCTTAATTTTTAAACAGTTTCATAGCCCGGGTAACAGGAAGAGAGTAGCATTTTGCAGCAATGTTCTTTTGGAAAAAAAAAAGAAAAAAAAAGGTGTTTTTTTTCTTTATTTGCTCCGCTCTTCCACGTACATAATTAAATGTATTAGGAAAGTTCTTTAGTACGTGATAATCCACGTCTGTGGGGGTTGTGAGCAGGTCTCTGCAATAGGTAATAATTTACCCGCTTTCATTATTTAAGTCACAGAGTATATTATTGACATATAAAACGGTTTGTTGCCATTTTCAATTTTTTCTCTGACACAAGTACCAAGTTCTCCAAAGTACCACATTAAGGAATCTAAGTGACATTTATTGCAAATGTATAACAAACAAAAACTAGCTTATTAGCTAGTGACACTTAAATATGCACTCCACCTCTTTAATGTAGGCTTAGTTGTTTATTAATATCCTGTTTGTTAAATTATCTTCTTTATAGTTACATCTAAAAGTTATTTTAAGACAGCTGCGGTGTTATGGTTACAGTTTGTTCACACCACCAAGAGCGTGGCGGAGATTCCTGTGCTGCATACTGAGTATTGAGAGACATCAATGTAACTTAATCAATATGCAACAGCCCTAAAAAACACACTGTTGCCCTTGATGGTAATTGTTCCAGCTTTTTTCAAAATACAGTACGTAAAGTTTGAAAGGTTTCTCAATTAACAGCTTGCATTCACTCTGAAAGGGAGCAGCTTAAGTTCATCACAAACAAAAACGGCTACTAAAATAAAAAAAATTAAATAAATTTTAAAAAAGCTATAAATGTTTTTATGCACGAGACTCAAAGCGACCTATGACTGTGGGGTTCTCCTCCCATCCAAAAATATGAAAAGTTGTACTTGAGTATTTGCTAGAAAAGTTTACCATAAAATAAAGAAAGCTGCACTGTGGTGTTAAACACATTACTTGCTAAATATTAGAATGCTAGGATGCTGATGTGTGCACTTACTTCAGAGCAACTCTGGCAAAGCTCAGCCTTTGCAGAACTGCTTGTTAGCACAACTCTCCACTAACATGACAATGAAAACTGGGACAATGTAGAACATTCAGCTATAAGATATATAAACAGCTAAACTTTTTTTGTTGTTGTTTTGTTGACTTTTGTGTCTACGAGATCCCAATTATTTCCAACCACATGAAATCTGAGTAAAGTGCACAGTGAGAGAAGTATCCTCAGGAGAAAAACAGGCAAACAGCAATCCTGTCCTGCAGTTATGTGAAACTGAGCTAATGCAAAGGTACATTCATACAATTTGTGAAAAAGCATCAATACTCTTACCATTTTTGCCTCCCCTCCCCCTTATCCGACCCACGCACATATTTTCCTAAGACCAAGCTTGACAAAACCAATTTCGGTCTTGAGTGCAACAATAGCATTTGATTAAAATATTTCACTGTAAGAACAGAAAAATAAATAAATACGTGTGTAATGGGGTAAATCCTGTGGCTCAGTGGTAAAGCAGGTAGACCATATGCTGTACCTACACTCAACCTAGCTGTCCTGGGTTCAATTCCCAGGCCCATTTACTGCATCTCTTATCCTACTCTATTTAACCTCTCGTTCTGCTACTAATTTAAAAAGGCCACTCCTGCCAAAAAAAAGTGTAATAAAAATTTGCAATGGGCGAAATATGCTCTCACAGTACTGCATCTATATCAAGTCAGCTGTAAATAATAAGGCTAATTTACGGTGAGTAACTTACGGTGAGTGTGACACAGGAGGCCTCATTTAGCACCGCGTTAGCTTATGCTAACTGTCATGTTTCTGCCAAACACCAACACAGAACACATAAGGTTATTATGTGGCCTACTTACACCGCTGTCATCTGCTGATTTCTGATGAACAGTAGGAACAGAACCTTCGTTTGGTCCAAGTATTTTTGGTAAATCCCGCCGTGTTCTGTTGGTAGTTTTTAGAGGACTCCTTCCAAAACTGATTAGCGCAAACTTCTTTGGCGACATAGCAAGCAAAAAGGAAATTAAGTCACGCAACTCTGTTCTTTGTGACTGGGAGAAAATGTATTGCAACTCATAACAAAACATTTTCCTTCTCTAACAGCGGTAGCTTAACGTTTTGAATGAAGTGGGTGGTGCTCCTCTTGGGTTGCCAGGTGAGGGGCTGGGCTTGGTTTGAGGTTGCTAGGTAACAAATTGTGACACCAACAATTTACCGGTTTGTAAACAGGCTGTTTTTCAGACATCAGCAGAAGAGATTTAAGTAGGAATAAAAAATAAATTAGATATTAGGGAATTATTTCAGAGATCATCTGGGGATGTAGTTTTTAGTAGTATCTTTGGTTTTCTAAGAAAAACAGGTATTATGGGGAGATTATAGTAGTTAAACGTCTATTCCATACTTCAATCTGGAAGGTGGCGGTAATGCACCTATAAGTTGTTTGCCAACTGCCATAAAAAAGGGAAGAAGAAGGAGACATCAGAAGAACATTTACTTGTTCCCAAAAATTACCTGGGTGTCTTTCTTTTTGCCCTTGGACTGTTTCTGGAAGCAGGAGATGCAAAAAGTGAAATTTTGCATATTAGTGGACCTTTAATTCTGGTTCAGGAATGGCTACACAATAGTTTGTTTACAGCCAGGGAATAAAAGTAGGAAGAGATGAAATCAAAACCAGTAATTGAAAGAATTGATACAACTATGCTCATGTGTAAGCCAGAGCTCAAATCAATAAATATTAGTTTAAAGGGGGAAGACATCTTGAAGTTTCCCCTGTCAAACACAGACAGTGCAGCTTTAACCCTTATGCCCAGGTGGTTTCAAAACCATTTGCAGCTTGAAAAATGTGACTAAGACACTTCATGAGCTCGTTAGGAAGCATCTTGTGACAACAGCCAAAACGTTTCACAGGATGGGTGACTTGTGTCAAAAGCAAAGCGTGTGTTGATTACTAGAATGATGAAAACCATCATTAGAACTGAGGAAGCCTTTTTAATGAGAAATGAAACTTAAAGACTCCAACTGCCTTGCTTTAAAGGCACTTATAGTACTGAATAAAATTAATGGCATCATTTGGCATATAAATGTCACTTGTGCATATTTCAAATAAGAGTAAAAGGGCATAAAATTAAATTGACAAAATGCTACGAATCAATTTGAAGTACACTGGCCATGACGAAGCATCTCAAATATTTGTTTTGAACTATTCAAAGTAAACTTATGGTGTAACCTAAGCACATTTGATCACACACTGATGGTGTAATGTAACTGGAAACACTCCCTCCAAAAAAGTTTAAAATGTGAGCCAGACCTTTGTGTTGTGTTGGATGACATTCCCCCCCAAATTTGTATTATTGACTCGTTAACACTGACCTTAACTGATGGAAGTGAGGGCTGTAATCCTTTAGATGTTGTCCTGTTTCTCCTATGACCTCCAGGATGAGTCATTGCCACACTCTTGGCTTGGGATGATTATGGCAGGCCGTTCCCAAACTCCAGCATATCACTGATAGACGTAATAGATTTTGTTTCCCTATCTGTTTTTGCATTTCCTTAGATTGGGGCTTGAGGTAACGCTTTCTGAGATCATTTAACCTACTTTGGGCTTTTCTAATTGAGGTATTCTTCATTCAACCATAGTATAAGTTGCATTGACTTCAAATATGACATTACAACAACTTTTAATGGCACATACTGAAACCAGTTCTTGCCCTAAAGTGTATTCTCTGCAGATGTTGTACAGAATCTATTAGAATTGGGTAAACAATACTTTAGAGGAAATAAACTACATTTAAAGCACCAGCAGTGCTTCATGGTGAGCAAAGTCTAAAACATAGTCAGCTGTCATTTCTGGGCATCTGTGACAATTATTGATTTAAGACAAACAATTGAAAAACAGGTGGAAAAGTTGAACATTATGACACGTGTATGTAAGAAAATGTTCCCCTTTTAAGCCGCGACTCAGTGTGGGAGGCTCACAAATAGCCCCTGTGCTCTTAATAAGCAACATTTTAATTAGACCAGACAGACAAAGAAAGAAATCTGCCTGTTGAAAACCTGAGTGTTATCTATCAGAAGCGCTGGCCAATTAACAGAATAATTAACTGAACTAACGTCTCTCTTAAATGACTGTAACAGGCTGCTGTGACAGCGACGAGTGTATTTTAATTAAAGTGCCCTCCAGTTACTGGATGCATTTATAAAGCCCGCAAGGGATGCTTTTCCAGTGAAAAGATACTGTATGTTCGTTGCAGCATGTGCATTGTGAACACTTTGTCAATGTGGGCTAAAATTGGTCACATATTGTTCGTCAAAGCTAAGTGGGAACAAAAAAGAAGAAAAAAGAGAGAGAAACACGCAAAACAAAAACCAACTATTATTCTTCCTTGCTTACACCAGAAAGCTAATCTTCTCTGCCAGCTCTGTGACTTTCCTTATGGGCATCCAATGAAGCATGCAGATCAGTTGAAATTAAAGAGGGATCTGTAATGAAACTCCCCACAAAACCCTCAAGAGTAACAAAATAACAAGACAGCCCATAAATAAGACACACTGAACAAGATCACAAACGATCGAGATGTGCAGGAAGTAGGAAATGGGATAATAAACGAGAGCAAGAAGTCTTCCTGGTACTTTATTGATGGGTCTACGTTGAGTCTCCATGGAGAGAAATGTTTCAGAGTGTAACACAGAAATGTCATGTAGCTGTCACATGCTATATTTAAAATAAGGAATGAAATGTCTCTATTAAAGGCACTCAGTTTGAAATGCAAATCAATTACATCTTTGAGAGCCCTGGCTTTGAGATGATGGAAGACTGAGTTCACTTTCTTAACTGCATGATTTATAAGGCAAACTAGTGATAGTTTTTGAAGTTAGCACGTAAGGCCTAATTCTTTGATGCTTAAATGACAGATGTTTTCGATGCCAGTGTCCTCTTTTTTGTTGGATGAAAATATCAAACGATTACCTTCAGAAAACATCTTTTTGCTCTTCAAAAATTTATGGACACATTTGAGAGAGCCTCCAAATATAAATAGCCGATTCTACAAATGGGTAAAAGCCAGTTACTCCTCAATCCAGTAAAAATGTCTTCTGTCGTCAGTGACCTCGCACTGACGTGAGTCTGTGTTGTAAGGGGAGCTCAGATGACATCTGTGGAGTTGCAGACAAGGGGTGGTGGTCCTAGAATTTAACAAAGGAGGAATGTGTTCCAATAATTGGTTGACCACACTATTCTTCACTGACAAAGTTTATTCTGGGGTGTTGAAGAAGAGACTCCAACAGACTGCTGAATTTCTAATCGAGATTACCACCTGGATTCCCTCTTGCCTATTCAAGTCATTGCTTTCAGTGCACACTAGACCAATTTGTAGGCAAGTGTGAAGTGGCTAGGATGCAAGTCAGTTCCTCCAAGTTTGCTGTCATGGTTTACAACTGGATTGCTCTGACTCAAGCAAAAGAGTTCAAGTATCGCCAGTAGCGATATTAGGATAGAGAATCAGAGCCGTATTTGCAGTAATGCTTCTCTCTTCTGTTGTAGTGGAATAAGAGCTCTGCCAAAGAGGTGCAGCTCTTAATTTGCTTCACTCACTCACTTTGGCAGCTCTGCTTGGCTTGACCAATGGCTATCTGCTATTGAAAGAGTTATAATTTAGGGCAGTTATAGGAAAACTTTTCAACCGCCATTAGTGTGCTTCTCTTCCTCAATTAAATACTTATTACTCACTTGCATGCTTGAGGTAATCCTAAGAAGTAGAGGAAAAGAGGCTGGTATCAGGATACAGCTGAGGCGAGCCTCCAGGTTGCAGATTCCCTGATTGGACTGGGTCTGTCCCTCGTTTTTGCCACAGGTTGCTCTTCAGGCTTGAGGATTCTGTTTATTACAGCCAGACAGTTCTGTTCTTGCCGGTTGTGCTACTAATCTTACAGTGTAACTGCAAAACAAAACAAAAAACAACACACACACAAAGAAAAAACAATGTCCATCATGTTTCTTATCCAGTCCAAGGTGCTGGATTTCTTTCAAGCAGCATCTACCGACATATGATAATTGGTACATTGTGGAGACTACACAGTCTTGGGTTTTTTAGATCTTTAATTTCCTCACTTTTAAACAGCTAGTCATAATCTGATAGACAGAGGCTGATTGGAATATCTGGTTCTGTTCTAAAGGGGTTTTCATTTTACATTTCAAGTAGAAGTTGATGTAGAATATATCGGAAATTCAAATTCAGACAATCCTTGGAGTTATATGGAGTTCTTCCAGGCTCCATGCTGGGGCCTATGTCATTCTTAGCATGTTCCTTTAGGCCATATAACTGAGCAAATTATTGATGGTGCTGATCCTGTTTTTACCAGTGATATTCAGCTATGCTGCTCATTTAAGCCACATGAGGTTCACAAACTGTCCTCTTTGTTTAACCGCTTAACAAACATTAAGTGGATAAAGTCAGATTTTGACACCGGACAGTGGCATGTATGACAATAAACAGCATCTGAGTGATTCAGGGCTATTGCTAAAACATAACCTCAAATTTTTTAAATAAAAATGTATATTTGATTAAGATTTTTCTCTAGAACATAATTTAAAATACACTGTAAAAACATCTCAAAACTTATATGAAGAGTGTCAACAAGTGAACTTGAATGACATGTTTACTTGTTCCTACAAGAAAGATCTTGCTTGTCTTCAAGTTGTCAAAAACTCTGCTGCAAGAATACTGGCTCGCTCAAAAAGATGAACTCATATAACTTCTATTTTAAAGTTGCTACACTGGTTGCCAATCAGATCTAGGAGTCATTTTAAATTTTTAGTCTTAACCCTTCAGAGCTATGAGGAGAAGACAAGATCCTTCCTATTTACCCACCTATTTACCCAATTTAGATGAATGGAATATCTATAGAACAAGTCATGCTGGAAGTTACATTTATAGCAGTAGCCCCAACACAAGTGGAAAAGAATTGATAAATGTGTAGTTCTATCCAATCCATCAATCTATTTCTACACCTGGTTATTCTTTTCAGTAGTCAAGAAGGTCACCAGTCCATCACTGGGCAAGATGGATTGCATAGAGAAAAACATATCAGACCAGAGGGGAAACTGTGTTTGTTTCTCAAGTTTATTTGATTTGTGGTTATCAAAGACAATGCCCAAGAACATAAGTTATGAAAAAAGCCTTCATGGTGGAGAGGTTTGATATGACATAGCACTTAAAAAAAAACAGATTTATTTTAAATCTTAAAACAGCAAAGTAAAAAAAGGAAAACAAACGACAATGGTGGAGGCAGAAAAATGCCTAAAAAGGACATGATCGTCATTGGAGTGCTTCATTTTGGTGAGCCTCGGGACGGCTCGTGTATCGGTGCACCATGAGTTGATCACTCTTCATACAACCTAATCATTGTTTGTTATCGCTAGCAGTGGAGTGACAGATGTTCGTGGTTTGATCTAAGTGCTAAGGGCCGATCAGAGTCCCCACTGCCGCCACCCGAACACTGTTCACTCAGATATACAAAAACCAATAACCAGGCACATGGTCGTGACATGGCCCCTTAGACTTAAACCTCACACACAAGCATACATGATCACACACATCCTTCTCTGCTTTTCACTCTCTCTCTCTCACACACACACACACACACACTGTACAGTATACAATGCACAAGCCCCAGTCGCACAAAAGTAAGACCGTTCAAAACACTCGATAAAAGCACAACATGGTTTCAGTAAAATTAATTGCACATGATGACATGAAATGGAGGAAGCACGGTGAGATGACGAGAAGCATGGCAAGAAGAGGATACAGTACATTCAGTAAACAAAAGACAAAGAAAAATACATGAGGAAAAACAAGGCAAGATTAGAATCAAAACCACTGGAAAGAATTAAATAAAAATCAAAACACATAATTTTATTTTATTTTTTTTTGTTTCTTCAGTCATTGATTCGAAGCTCGTACTGGGGCGTGCCAGGCTTACAGTAGTCCCAGTGTCATTTCAGGACGGACAGCTCAGCCCGCTTGCGTGGAGATCTTAATTGTTTTTTTCTTCTTCTTTTTTTCTTGATTTGTTTTAAAAATCAATGTTCACGTCTACGTATCTCTACAAACCCGACGTCAAAACGTCAGGTGGGGGCACTGGGGAGAGGGAGCAGTGGTAGGGTGCAAGTCTTCCGTGACCTGACGTATGCACAGGCATTTACAAAAGTGCACGCACTCACACACGCATCCGCAGATACACACACTCGCACACATACATACAGAGTGCATTTTGTTCCTATCACCCCTGGGTGCAGGCTTTTTCTTTTCTTCTCAGCTTAGCGCAGCGTGTACGCCTCTTTCTTCTGTACAAAAAAAGGCAGCCTCCTTCCCTGGAACCGGAGACTACATGTTTCTCCATACTCTTCTTTTTTTTTTCCTACCATCTTCTTTTTTTTTACTTGCTTTGAGAGTTGAGCAGTTTGTCTGCCTCGGGGTAGAGTGGGTACTTCACCGTCTCAATTTTCTCCTTGACCTTGTAGGAGGGGTAGAGGCCTGTGCGTCCCAGCTTGCGGTTGATGCCTTTGGAGTATCCGTCCCAGTGGTTGCCGGCCACGCCGATCACGTCGCCAGGCTCCAGGGGAATGTCCTCGCTGTTGCGTGGCTGGTGTGGGTAGATGGCGATCTGATTGTGGGCATTCTGACCCCCGAAATAGTAGATGTCATCTAGTGAGTAGAAATAAGAGGAGGCGTCCGGATGGAGTGTCTGCATGATCTCATAGGCTACACGGCAAACCTGACAAAAAAACACAAGCAAGGATTATTTTTACAGTCTAAAAAGGTGCTTTAAAAAAATGAGTGAAATAGTACCCTGCAAAATAATTCATACTTTTTAAACCTTTCCACATTTTGTCACAATACAACAAAAAGCTTTAATAAATCAGCACCACAATACATTAAGATCTGCTGTTGTTGTATCAACCTTCCAGACCCCTCAGGTCTTCTGGTTCTGTTCATCCTCAGAACCAGAACCAAACGAGGAGAAGCAGCATTTAGCTTCTATGCACCACAAATCTGGAACAAACTTCCAGAAAACTGTAAAACAGCTGAAACACGGACTTCCTTTAAATCTCGACTAAAATCCCACCTGTTTAGAGTTGTATTTGAAACGTAATCAATTACAAATTTAACAATGGCACTTGACTTAATGTCATGTTTTCATTGTTGATTCTATGCTGCATGACTTTGTGTTTTTGTGTTTGTTATGATGTAAAGCACTTTGAAATGCCTTGTTGCTGAAATGTGCTATACAAATAAAATTTGATTGATTGATTGATTTGATAAGTTTTGTTGATTGTATGTGATTGACAAAATATCTTACATTTTTTAACAAGATGGAAAATGACCCATGGTGTTTGAAAGTGCCTTATGGGTTTTTATTCAACCCCCTGTACTCTGTTATCCTTAAATATAACCAAGAATAAATTGAGTCAAGTTTGTTTCTTTTCAGCTGACGAAAATGTTATGGCACAAATACATTAATTTGCTGCACACCTCTGTTCATTGCTTGGATGGGTTCATAGTCATCCTGTGACATCATAATGTAGAGCTGATATACAGCTAGTTCCATCACCTATTAGTCAAGGTGTTACCATAACTAAGATAAGTTATGGTAACTTATCTTATTTGCCATACAGGAGCATATAAATATTAAATAGAAATGCCCCCAGGACTGAACCCCACATGTGACTTCTACATTTTAGGTAATTTCAATAATTTCTGTGAACTGCTGTTGTGGTTGTAACATGACAAAGGGTGAAAAAGGTCAAGTGGTATGAATACTTTAGCAAAGCACTGTATAGTGCAGTCATGGCGACGTGGAGTCTCCATTTCTTTCTATAGAATAGAGGGATAACACAAAATGAGCTAAGCACCTTACTCTGTGAGATATTTGATGCAGGTTTATAAACCAGGATTATACGCTGGCATCAAGGAGCTCTCACTTTATTTTTAGGTCTGGAAGAAGGCCTTTGCACTTCACATAAAAATTTGAAATAAACACGACTTAGGAAGCCAAAATAATCAAAGGAGTAATACAACATCAAAGCTGTAGTAAGTGGGGTAATTGTTTTTGCGCTTTGAAACATGTGAGGGAAAATAGGACAATGGGGTTGTTGACAATCACGAGTGTCTTTAATGAAGTCGTTCCAGTTTGGCTTGTGACAAAGTAGAAAACATCAACTGCTGCTATTTTTTACAGTTGTAAAATATTTTCTTTTAGCAAACTTTATCAGAAAACAAAATGCACATCAGATTATTTTTTTGTGTGTAAAAATGATTGTATATGATTTTCAAAATCATACAGTTCTGGGCAATTTGTTCTCTAAAGCTGAAAAGAAATTGCTACCAAATGTATTGTTTTCCATATTATACAACTTTCAGTTAAATTTTTAATAAACTCAATTAAGAAATGCTTTATAATAGCATAAACGGTTATTTGTCAAGCCAGGAGTCAACTGCTGTGAACAAACCTGTGAGGAGAACGTGCAGACCAGGAAGTCCGTCTGAGACAGGAAGTGGATGTCCAGAATGACGCCTCTCAGTGAGTTCTCGGTGTAACGGTTGTGAAGGCCCGCTGACCACGAGATGGAGTTATCGCTGATGAACTCATAGTCCGGATACCTGAGGAAAGAAACAAACAAAATGAAGGTGATGAGTACTTTTTAAGATGGTTTAGCCTACTCCATGTTCTTGATTCAACAGGAATGGGTGTTGCTGTTTAACTGAAAACACTTGAAACTTGGTCACTTAAGCCACCCATAATTAAACAAGTGGGGCAATCATATTTTCACACAGTGGTTTGGGTAGTTTTTTCTCTAATAAGAAGAGATCATCATCAAAAAACAAATTTTTATATTCATCCAACCTATCTTTGAAAATTTGGAGTGTGACAAAAAAAGCAAAAAAATAAACCCAGATATGTAAGGGAGAAAACTTTTTCACTGCACTTTAGGCTGTGATTACATGCAACACAAACACTCACTTTGTCTTAGCTTCCTGCAGCAGGGAGGGATCGTCTGTGGCCAAATAAACCCGCTTCTTGTCAAGATTGACGCGTCTGGCTAGAAGCTGGAATTGTTCCTCCACGTGCTGCATGTACTCCTCTATTGGATGGAAGGCTGCCTCTGTGCCCACCTTATCCGTCCTCCTAACATGGACCCTGCAAAATCAAAAGCACACATGACTATATAGACGAGCACTGCGGGTCACAGATAACTTCGATGAAGTCATTGTTACTTTGATGTGTTTTCAAAAGAAAAACAAAAAGTCAAACATGTGAATTAATATTTTAAATTTTGTAAGTTTAATAAAGTTGTTCGTTGTGTAATGCGTCCACTCTGAAAAGAATTGCCCAAAAAATTATTAAAAGAAAAAAGTCAGAATTTCACTTCCACCTTGGATTCCAACTGAAGCGCAAAAACAGCAATCTGCTTTTCATGCCAAAACACAATCAAATAATTAATTTTCGTCATCGATTTCTCCTTTTGATTTAATATAATGTGCTGATTCCTGAAGCAGAATTAAAACTACAAAAAACTGTATTGTTTCTTTTGTCCTAGTCCATTGTGATAATTACAGTTAAGTTGTTCAACACAAATACTTATTGTGGTACAATACAAAGAAGTCATCACGCTATAAAGAGTAATGTTTTGGTGCAATTATTTTTAGGCATAAATCTATTTTAATTTTTAATACAAAAAGTAAGACGAAGTAAAAGAGACTTTGCTTGTAAGAACATTTTTTGAAAATATTAGTCAAGGTGATGGAAGCTTTGTGTGACAGCAGCCACATTATTTGTTGAATGGAAAAATGATTAATGATTTCATTAACAACTAAAATAAACAAATACAAAAAAAAGGACTAAGACACCATAACATTAATGATTTAAGCTTCCTTTCCTGGAATCTTTTAAAAAATTCTCTAGCTGTTGTAATAAAATAAAAACTCACTGAAATTACCCACTTTATAAATGATTTTATTGCTGCAGTAGGAGAGCTATAGGAGAAAAACAAAGCTATGAGGAAACTGTGGCAAAGCAGGGAATTATAGTAGAAATCATAGGGAGATTCAAAGACAAAGGAAAGAAAAGAAATAATGAGCCCAGTTGTCATTCTTTTTAGCATCCTGTTCATTGCTTCCAGGGAAGAAGGAGAAAAACAGAGAAATCGTGGTCACAGATTTACATGTGAGGATAAGAGCGCAGCTTGAAAACATAAAAAGACAAGAACCCTCTCTCTGGCACAGAAACATCCCTCAAACTGATGGAGGATGAAACAAAATTTCTTTCTATCCTGAATTATTCAATGACGAAACCAGCCGCCACTAAATCTGCATTGTGACATTTAGTTTCGGGGAGCAAATGAAATTTCCAAATCTGAGAGATCTCCCATTTAAGTCGGAAAACCGAGAGAGCATTTTCACATTTTCCCTATACGAGCTGCCCAACCTTTCCATGAATCCAGAGTTAGGAAACTCTCAAAAAAATCTATCACCAACCAGCAGAGTGAATGTGAAAGACATTCTAGTAGCTAATTGGTGCTAATTGGGGCCTGTTCTCTTAATTTTGAAATAAGTTGTGATTTTCTTGGCATCATTTTCCAGTTTGACCACCCAACACTGTCCTGGATTAGTCTGGCTAGAAGATCATTTGAAAGTGGAGATGAAGGTTTGGAGGTAGTTGTCCTTCCTAATTAAAAACCACTTTGTGAAAGGCAGCAGGGAAACGGCTCCACTACGTGACGCAATAAGCGCCATGCTTAACAGCTGGCTCTTCGGTTTGAAAGGCTCCTCGTATCTTAGGATTCTGATACATTTTCCATTTCAACATTTATTTATTTTTTTTACTTTTCCAGATTTCCAGATTTTTCTGGCAGATTTTCAAATGTTTTGGACATTTAAGACTGATATAGATTTACCTTGACATTGCTCAAAGTTTAGTAGGTTAAAATACTGTTTATTTTACAGTTAGTGATCTTTGATACTTTTTCTGCAAAAAAGTGGAGTCTTAATGTTTTGTTTGCAGGCATCTAAGCCAGACCTAGTTTTAAAATGAAAGATGCAGCTGAATAAATAAAGAGCACTAAAATGGCCCTTACTTGATTCCTCAGTGTGCTTTTAGCTTTGGGTTTTGCAGTCAGTAACTCAAAATAGTGGTGGTTGAAATATTAAACTACAGTTGTGTTGTGGAAAGTATAAGAAAAACGATGTCATTACAATTACTGATATAAAATGCACAATGTTTGTAGAAAATTAGATTTTCAGAAGTTATAAAGCCTGGGTGGAAGAAAGTCTGGAATCTCTTTCTTGACACAAGAAACATTCTCGTCATTGGGGCCAAATAGTTCAATCTTTGTCTTCTCTGGCTGAAAACCTTTTTTTTCTATTTAAAGCATGGTCTACATTTTTGGCCAGCAGCCTCTTGGCCTATGGCAAAGTGAAAAATTCTTTACTGAAGACAATGACAATGGTGTTCAATAGGTTTCCAGCAAGCAAACACTTGCACGTTTCCCCTCTGGGAACTGCAAAACCCATCCACTGGGTCAAGGATCCATTGGAACATCTTGGGTGAGGAAATCCTCAGAGGGGCAAAGAATTGTTGTCTTTTTTCTGTTCAGTATCTTTCACCAGATTTAAGGATCGCAACGACTTCTTTTAACCGCTGTGTTGCATCCACTACCTTTATAAAAACAAACTCAGGCAAAAGCACAGAAAAAGTGCCTCCAAGGTTCAAAGAAAAAGAATAAACAAGCTGTTCCTAATTTCTGCTTCTGGCAGGAGATCAATCAGTGCCTGTTCAAGGATGCTCTGATTTATTTACGTGGCAAACACAAGCCAGAGAATGGAGGTGAGAACAGAAGGTTGAGTGGGTGACACGGATGTTGGAGCGTTTCATTTGGTCCCTCTGTCTGTGATCGGACAGAGGTCCTGACATCAGGCTTTGTGAGGAACCCTCCCTCCTGCTCACCTCCTTCTTTCATGTCTGCATTCTTTGTTCTAGTGAAACCTCTTCTTTTTCAGCCCTGTTCTCTGTCTGTCAGAGCAACAGAGGCCGAAGTGACGCACCGCGCAGCTTTCGGCTACTCCACTCCCCCTCCAGTTTCTCTTTCGAACCTAATGGCACTCTCCCACTCCGCCACTACAGTGATTCAATTCATTCCCGTCTATTCATACAGTATTGGCAAGGCAGGGCGATGCTCATGGTGGGCGTGAAAGCATACATTAATGGCATCAAACACGCCCACACAAGGCACAGCAAGTGCTGATTCTGGCAGACTGTGACAATAGCACATAGACTGAATAAATTATTTGTTAGAGACTGACCTCGGGGCTCTGGCTGTCTATCAGAAAACAGATCGAAATCAGAAACTCAGGGAAACTTGGCTTTCTGAACCGCAGCCTCCATTAGAGTTACCGTCTTTAGAAAACCAGCTCATAATTACATACACAAGAGCAATAAACTCATTGCTTATGCAACATGTGCTTTGACATCAAAACATGCCAGAGCTGTTATTAAGATGCTTCCTCATTGCGTAAAATTATAGATAATGGGGAATAAAAAGAGCAGCCAAAGTAAAGTGTTTTAATAAGCTGTCAAGGTTGCAAGGAGGAGCAGCAACGATTGCACAATTGTAGCACTTCCAACGCATATTCTCAGTTCGAGACGGCTTGTGTCAATTCAAATCCCCCACTGCTTTCAATTGAACTGGCATATGGCGACTTGAACGGAGGGAAAACATGACTCAGAATATGCCAGCACAGGGAGCCATCAAGCCTGCAGTGATGCACCTGATTTTGTCATGTTTGTTCCACTCATGTATTTGATATTTTTATTTAATCTCTTCCCCCCAGGAAGTTGAGCTCACAGTTTTTGCAAAATTGTTATTTGTGTGTGTTTATTTCACAAATGAAGTCAAGATGTTCAGGGGGAAAAAAAATAAATAAAAAAAAATAAATCACAATTCTGTTTCGTCATCAAAGTCAAAATATTAACAGTTTTGTGGAAACGATACCTGTAGGGGAATGGCAAATGTTGAAATTGCACTTCTTGTTTCATTGCAAATCAGACTTCTGACTTGAAAAGTTGGAGTTACCTTACCAACCTTAAGTTTATATTTGTTATGGCTGTCATGAAGAAAACATAACTAAAAACATGCTTCTTTGGTTTTTGTTTTTTCTTGAGATGCACAAAGTTGAGAAAAGAATCTTATTATCAGCTTCTGTTGCATCTAGCTGTTAGGAGAACAAGTCAAGAACCTTTTATGAGCCGTAGCAGCCAGCCACCATCAGCTAATCGCATAATCTATGACGTTTGCCCTTATCATCTATTAAAATCCAAATTATTAGTCAACATATTTGTATGTATTTCTCAAGAACTTCTTTAACAATTTGCAATTGTTCTACCGATGTATATGAGGAGAGGGGGCAAGCTGCAGTCATGATGGCGCTTAATAAGTCATTTGTTCATTAAGGAGGATTGCCTCGAGTTGTATTTGGCTCCAGGCGTTGGCTGGTTCTGTATGAGCCTCAGTTTAGGAACAAACATGGGAGCCAAAGCCTGCTTCACTACCAAATGAGCCAGGTACACCAGGCTGGGAGGCGGGTTTGTATGTTAACGTTTTATTTCACACCCCATAATAAAGGTGAAATGAATCATGAACATCAACTCCTAAAGGGCTGTCTGAAAAGAAAACGCCATCGTGAGTTTTGTTAAGCTACTAAATGAACTCTATGTAGTAAGAAATGTTTGTCTCACATGTTCTCTTAAACAAATATACTTCTAAATGGAAATTTTTGGACCCGTGTTTGATAGACCTCCTCAGGCCCTGCAAGCTGAAGTACAAATTTTGTACAGCTGACCAAACAAATCTTACTTATTCTGTTTTAATCAGATTTAATTGTGCAGATGATAGTATTTAAATGAACTGAATGCAGAGGCTCCACTTTATTACAACAGAAAGTAATTTAATTGATTAGTTTGTTTGTTTGTTTTTTTTTAAAAAAAAAGGTTTGTGGATAGATTAATGAATGAGAAAACATCTGAGTACATCATGATTAGACAATTAGGTGGTCATAAGTGGAGGATTATGCATGGCTTCAAAAAAACAAACAAGATTGAAACAATTACTAACTGGAACCAGAACCTCAAACAAATATAGGGGCCATATTATTTCCGACTGCCTGTGTTCCCAACTAAAGACAGACAACATGATGTATTATGCGAGTTAAATATTCAGACATAGAAGCTTCTTTCGCTCTCTTTTTACACCAGCATACAAAATTAGAATCTAAATAATGGATTCAAACAAGAAAACTCAGAAGGCGAGTTATTTTTATTTAAATTCGCAGCTCCAATCGTACTGAACACACCAAACTGATGAGCACAGAGAGAAATCTGACCTGTTGGTAACCACACTGTGTACAGGGAGGATGCAAGCGTGTTTTTGACTGAAACAGCACTTTCTCTCTGGGTATTCTGGCTAACACTACACTGCACTAAATTGTTGCGAGTTGGATCTGTACGGACGGCTGCTCCTAGTTTATGGCTGCAGCTCGGGTCTAAAGGGAGCGGCTCGAAGAGAGTGATGGCGATGTTTGGGACTTGTGTGAGTCGGCCGAAAGACTTTGGGGCCAAAATGTCGTCCTACATCTCCTGACACCCTCTCCATCAACCCAAGCCTGTCCTCCTGTTGCCCAATCTTCGCACTACTTCTATGGTTTACTTTCAGTTCAACCTTTACATCTTCCACATTGTTTTTAGATGCACACAGGTTTTTTCTTGCAGCGTGACTTCAGTGCGAAGTGGCATTACTGAAAGCCAAATAACGAGATAAAAGCTTTATTCTATACCCAAATGATTCATTTTAATAACCCCTCTCCGGGTGACATGGATAGAAAAAAGGGAGGGCTATGTGTCGTGTGTTGGGAGTTGTACAAAGGAAAGCACAAAGCGCAGTGATAGAAACGTGGAAAACTGTGAGAGTTGGAGGAATGTAGGTGCGGCTGGATGCCTGGGGAACATAAGAGAGACTGTGGAAAATATTTGAACAACCCTGAAGCAGAGTGAACAACTGAAGACAGAGGAACGATCACAAATGAGGAGATCTGAGGGCCAGGGTTTGGTCGGAGAGGACGGGAGACCAAACCCCCTTTATGTCTTCATCTGAGGGCAGAGATGAAGACATAAAGCAGAAACATGAAAGTAAAACAAGACAGTTAAGATAAGACAGGGGTAAACCTTAAAAAGACATTTTACACTAAGTCTAAGCATTTGTTTTAAACATCTTCCTCAAACAAACAGACAGAATTAGTCTTATGGGATTCTGCAGAAACTTAAAACTACCCAAAAGGACCTGAAAGTCATTTCAAAGACTTCCCAGTGTCTGACAGTTAACTAGTCATCATGCTTATTGCCTTCTTAAGGTAAATCCCATATCATCTGCAACACGCTTCAATGTGGGCTAGAAAAACTGCCAAGAATTATTTGCCAAGTCTTTTTGATTTCATATTTAAAATGCTGCTAGAGAAGAATGTCACGACTGGAGAAAACGTTAGCCGACAGAACATAAGAGTCGGTTGCCGCAGCGCCTGATGGGGATTTGCTGAAACGTAAACAAGTAAACAGCTAAAAAATGTACAAGCTTTTAAGAGAGCGCTGCTCTCAAAATTGGTCTGCAGTATTTTGATAGGGCGCTCTTCAAGTTCACAGTCCATCATATCACTTTTGATGGACTGTGAACAGCAAGTGAGTTGGAGCTCACTTGTTGAACTGGACCAAGTAAGTTTAAAACAGTGGGGAACTCCTGTAGACAGCCCAGTGCAAACAGAGCAGTAATGAGGCATATCAAATAAACCCTCTTACATAGTATTATCTGAACTTTTTATCTAAACTTTATACGTGTAGTTTCATAACAGTTATATCCAGACTTAGATGGGTGACAGACAATTAGTCAACATAATTTGCAATATGGAAATGCATGTAAACTGTGCAAAACCAATTCACAGGTAAGAGAGATTTTTTTTATTTGATTATATATTATACATAATACCACTATCAACCAAACATATTTGATAGTTTATCGATCCACAGATTTTACTAACCTTTTGATTAAATGAAAATGAAAATATAACGTGCAGATTATAGGATTTCCTATGAAATATATGAATGAAGAAAAATAATTATTATTATAAGATTATTCTTTCAAAAAAGAATAATCTTCTAACCTAATTTGAAATAAAATAAAATAGACATCTTCACATAGTCTGATATTTTTGGACTATTTTTGTGTTTTATGCTTTTATTAAGAAATGAAGATCTTTCAAACTAATGCCCAGCGTTTTAAACTTAGTATTAATTTTAACAAAAAAATAAAAGCTTTATTCTATAAACAGTACACTTTAGGAAATAATACCACTCTTTTGTTGTCTCTTGCTATAAACAGACTTATCTGTGGGCTGAATTTAGTACAAAGGAGCACATACTGCATGTATTTCAAACTATATTTAGCTATGAAAAAAAGTATTTGATAAAACCTAATTGCGTGTGTGGGATCATTTCAAAATAAACAACAAATACACAGATATAGATCTTTTTGTGTTTAATATTTTCTGGATTATAGAGGTCATTGAAACAAAGCGAGACTACTTTGATTAGATGAGTAATGCTTAATAATAGCACAAATTGATAAATTCACCGTGATGCTCTGGCTTTTGAAATATTGGTTGACAGAGAAGGAAATGAAGCGAACAGTTCGCCTTAATTAACAGCAGCCATTGAAGATAAAAGAACAGATGCCAGGCCACTGCATCTAATAAAAAGTGTAGTTTCCTTGTCTCGTCCAATTTCATTTAATTTGAAACAGCCTCTAGCATTTAATTCTGCAAGTTCTTAGCTAAACCGAAGGAGCTGATTTGATATGAGGTCACTGAGGGCAACAGCAAAAACAAGAAATGATCAAACAAACTGCTTTTAAAAGATAAATAAATAAAAACCTCTGAGTGATGAGTACAGAGTGATGAAATTTCTTTAAACTAGTTGATTTGCATAAGCATAAGCTGAGTATACGCCGGCAGTGCAGCAATACAAAGCAAAACCTTATAATGAGTAACATTTCAGTTTCTTTTCTCTAATAGTAAAGAAATTCTACTGTAGAGGAATACCATAGTAACTGACTCTTTTGTAACCACTGAATTAAAGCAAGGCCGCAAACATAAAAAAGAGAGAGCTAAGTGTAATTACCCGATGATGGGATGTTTGAAGCCCAGCTTGGCGGTGGTCTGCTGGATCTCCTTTTCCAGCCACGCCTGAGGGCGAACAAGATACTTGACGAACTGCGACACCCACCACACAGACGGGTCGCCGTGCAGACGCTGCAGACGTGGGGCCAGGTCCTCCGGGATTGCCAGAGGTAAGTAGGGGGGCCGAGGGTGTAGACTGTCCACAATGGGCAACTCCACAACTTGAACATCCTTATCATGAGCCTCCCCTAGATCAGAAAACATACAAAATAATTGATAAGGATAAAGAAAATCCCTGTTTTTGGACCCATAAAGGTGACCTATGACATCTGACACTAAGATATTAGCAGTGCCAACGATGACCAATCTTATCCACCAATCAGTCATTGTCCAGTCACACTTTTTAAAGTTCCCATTGAACTGCTGTTCAAAGAAGAGGCACATCATCAGCTCTGTGAAACCTTATAACTCAGCCCATCATATAACTTTTGACAGAAGTCAATGTACATAAAAATTGCCTTACACGATCTATTACCATTGCATTTTCAGACGATTTGGGTATGAAATTTTATGTTTACGCTTTGTTAAAAGGCAGCAGTCGTCAAATTTAAAGAGATGAGCAAGTTTCCCATTAGGGAAACTCCAGAGAAAAAAAAAGGTTACACAAAAAGCAGCTGGAACACTGTTTATCACATTTCATAATGTTTGCAGCAACATTTGATCCTAATTTTGTCCGCAAACAGTTAACTAGAATAGCACTGAGTTACATTACAAACCGATTTATGGAGTCGCATTGGTGAGTACACAATACTATGGAATAGTGGTGCATTATCTTACTCCACTTTAAAGCCACAAATTCATAAATTTTATTATCTTTAAGAAACGGACTGGGACTTGGTGGCAGCAAATGTCTAATTTTGGAGAACTAATTGGTGTCATGGACAGAAAAACATCTTTTAAGTTTAAAATATCTAAATTTTTGGTAATCTTTTAAGTAGTTGTCATGATGAGGTTTTAGAGTTATAATTGTTTTTAATTTGTCATAATTAGAAGGAATGGTAAAAATAATTAATCATGCAACCATAATCAGGCTTCATGACTTTCACCTGCCTTTTCTCAAAGGCAACAATTACATTTCAGTCAACTTAAATAGGAAAAGGAAGTGGTGGTTTGTGGACCAACACTGGGTGATCCAAGGGTTGAGTCCTGCTTGGAAGCAGCCCCAAGAAGAAGGCTTGACAAGAGCTGATTATGAAGGTCAGTCCTCTGGAATGCACAACAGCCTGAACTGCCAGACGTCCCTGACCATCAAGGCCAAATGTGCACCCAAATACATAAATGTAGAAGCTGTGCACCTGCGTTTCAGAACAAAGGTTACAAGCCTGAAAACTGCATGTATCTACACACACTAATTTATAAAAATGTGCACATGTGAAAAGAAAGTCCTGTGAAGTACAATGAATGTGGTCAGACATTGATAAGTTATGTCGGTCCAAATAAAAATTGCAACAAACAGAAATTGCATTCACACTCTCAAACTCACACAAAGAGCTCCAGCTAATCACATCTCGCCAGAAGGGATGTGCCTGGCAGACACAACCTTCACTCCATTTCAGTCTTAAACCCAAAGCTAGGTTTGCTTGCGTGCGTGCGTGCGTGTGTGAGTGTGTGTGTGTGTATAAAACCCTTGAATTATGTAAAAAGACAAGTTTTGAGGCCTGTGCTCTGTCAGACTAAAGTGACTTTCGTAACTGCCATACACAGGCTCTAGCACAGCTGCAAACACAGCCTCCATAAGACGCTTCTAAATAAATGGCATAATGACTCGTTAAAAACGGCCTTTCACAGAAAAAGAGCAGCTAAAAAAAATATGCTAAAATCAACTAGAGGAAAAAAGGCTTGGATTTGTGTGTGTGCGCCGGAGTATGAACTGAATATAAATTAGAACAAGCATTAAATATTGAACAGAAAAAATATTCCCAGCTTCGTCTTTGCTTATATAACAACATTGGCATGATTCATAGAAGGGGGAATGGGCATATTTTGAAGCCTGCTTTTCTTGGCACAGATGTAGAGATATGAAGTATGTCTGCTTCTCACTGCTACTTAATTAGATCACAAAGCCTCTCTCAAGTATGTCTTAACTGCACAACCTCGGCATATGTTTTCTGTAACAGCCTCTTCCGATGCATATGGATCTGAACTAAAAGAAAAGTTCCTGTATTGTATTTGGAGTCTAAGATGTGTACTGGCCCTAATAAATCTTTCATAAGAGACTATGAAACTGGAGAACCGAGAGTGACACCATCAAGACACAAAGTGCTGAGCTTCTCCATCCATAATACATTTGAGACAGAATTTATGATCTTTGAGATCTCTTGTTTCAGCCTTTGCATGTCAGGGAACATTATGTTTCGCCTTCTGCTCTCAGCATCACGCACAATGCAGAAATACTTTCACAAAGGAATGCACTTTCTTGGACAAATTATCTTTTTCATCAGCCAGTCACGGTTTTAAAGATAAACTGAGTTTCTATATGTGAATTTGAACTTAGTCAGAGGAGGAACCTTCAGTTGTTCTAATCTGTGCTTCAAAGATGCAGCAATATGCAGAAATAAGGCAACAGGACTAGATCTGGGCATTAACACTTATTATTGGATCACCAAAATCAGCATTGTCATCTATCACCCGGAAGAGTAAAGTTGGTTTTTGTAATTGTTGCTGAATATTTTAACTAAAGCAAACACTATATTGTAGAAAACCTCTAAGAAAATCTGTATTTCCTCCATAAAACACTTAATTTAGGTGAGATTTGTTTCTGATTGGAAATAGGAAGGAGTCTCTCAAAAAATAATTTAACATTGTATTAAAACAATCGAACAATAAAGTTTTTATTACAATTCCTTAAAGCAATGGAACATTAAATGTTTATACCCTTTCGAACAATTAAAGAAAAAATCATTACTGACATTATAATAACAAAAGTTTTGTATTTGCTAATTATGGTCAATTTAAATGATTACCTTAAAAATATGTGTACCTGGTTAATGGAATTTTTTTTTGTCTAAACAAAAACATTTGTCTTTTTTAAGCAGCTTATATTTTACAGGTTTACTTGTTATTTGGCACCTTCACCAAATAATTGTAATTTTACAGTTTAATTTATCCCCTCCCCCAAAAAAACCGACAAGAAATGGAATTGTTTACTGGAAGAATTAATATTGAGCATATTAATTTGTCAAGGGGGCGTTTCTTACCCCCTGGGACAGTTTAAAGTAATTTCAGAAGAGATTCAGTAACATGACTCCAAAAAGTGAGATCAATACGCAAAAAAAGTTACTTTCCCCATTATGGGTTATGTTTTTTGAGTCAAGTGAGCTAAACAAGCATCATAAACACAATAGCTGAAAATAGAGTGGACCACAAAGTTCACATGGTCTCTAAACATAAATATACACAATAATTTATGACCATTTATCTACAGTACTGTACATGGTTTAAGCAAATGGGTACGAAATGGTTTGTTTACAGGTTAGACATTATTGTCGGAGGGGATGAAATGGTAATGCGTAGGTGTGAAATGGAGGAATGAACTGGGGAAAGGGCAAACTGCCCTGCAGCTTGAACCTGTTTTTCTTTTAAAAAGATTAAAGAATATAAAAGTGTAGTTATCAAAATGAAAAGCCCTGGAGGAAGAACCTCTTCACAGCACGAATGCAAAGTAATACTCCAAAAGCTGTCAAATGGGGATAGTTGTGCTTTTCCCCTTAAAAATGCCCCAATATTTCAAATAGTGTTGCGGGAATCAATGAGCTGGTGAAAGAAAATCACCAGCCTTCCCTTTCATCGGCTGTGACTGGGGATGTGTGTGTCAAATAATTCTTCCTTGTAGTCATTAAATGTGTCAAAACTGAAAACTTTTCTTGTTGTTGTTTCCATCAGTCTAGCAAACAGTATGATTTTTAACACAATTTGATTAGAAGAAAATGTTTGGGACATGTTTTTCAATGCTTCAGTGCACACATTGGGATTTAATTCACTTAATTTATATAGCGCTGCTTTATAACAAATAATCTCTCAAGGCATTTAACAAAACAAAATCAAGACATCACAGTCAATATGCAGACATATAGTCGATTCAATTCGACTTTAAGTCAGTTGCATGCATTCCAAAGTGGTATTAGTTAGAAAAGGTTTTTTTTTTGATCCAATTAGTAAATGTTTTCCATCGAAGGAAATCCCTGGGTCATAGAGTCACTGACTTGCAGCAATCTGGTGATTCTTTCATTTTCTGCTAGTTTCAAGGAACCTTAAGGACTTTGCTTCTTTTAGGTCAGTATGTATTTCATTTAATTCTCAAATTAAAACTAGTTAGCCAAAGTAGGAATCAGAAATTTTACTCTATCAAAGTAAGATCAAATAAATTTATGTTAAGGCAGAGAGTTTAAATGTTCATACTGTTATACACTGCTCAGGCTTTCATGAACCACAATCATTTCCCAACTGTCCTTGGATCAAGACTTAGCAGTTTATATACATCTCAAGAACTATCCCTAAACAGACCTTCAGATTTCATTTTTTTTATTTCATCCCCAAGCCATCTTACAGAAATTCACATACTGACACATGCAGCCAAAACAACTTGCTTTGTTCATTGTGAGATAATGACTGGATGGTCAAGTGACAACCCAAACACTGAAATGAATGCAGGACATCTCCAGTGACTCATCTGGCCTCAACAACCCCATTAATGACCCAATGAGGCCAGTTCAAGTTTGACTATTGACAATTTTAAAGTATGATACTTCCAACTCGTTTTCAAAACTGAAGAAGTATTTTGGATTTAGGATGAAGACGCCAAAAAACATATGAAGTTCTATTTATAACAAGTAGCACTCCATTATCCTGGATAGCTGAGGATCTGCACCAACCTTTCTAAAGACAATAAAATGAAGCAAACTCATTTTTGTATTTGACCAGCCCATCACTAATCTATATTTTCTTGTCCAACGGTTAGGTTTTCATTTGGAATTATATTATTTTCCACTTTTTTTTAGGCCACAAGTCATTTAATCTCTGCGGTGGAGCAAATCCGAGTTGAGGGTTATGCTTGTGTGAATGTGCATTTCTTGCAATGTTTTGTTTTTTTCCCCCTCCTCCATTTTGCATTTGCAAGAAGAAAATCAGCGGGTCCAATAATAGCTCCATCGCTATCTTTGTCTTTATCTTCTCCTCCTCCCCTAAAGCAATATGTTTTCTTGACAGAAATACCATGTCAGAGACACACATAGCATGCATCTTCTTTTGGTCTGTAAGCGTCTCAGATCCCAAGAGAAGCACTTAAAAGAGAGCAGGCTATCCATGTTATGATTTGTGGGGAAATTGGAATTTTGCTGGTTAGAGGCATTAGGTTCCAGAAAAGTTCACTTCCTATGTAAGCATAAACAACATGAAAAACAACATTGAAGGCACATTTTATATAAATACAAAGAATAGGTTGTGTTTTGGTTTCTATGGAAGCCCATTTCCGCCACTCTGTAAAAAAAATAAATAAAAATTATCTCGAAATAATGAGATAGTAACTCGAAATAATGAGATAGTAACTCGAAATAATGAGAGAGATACTATCTCATTATTTCGAGTTATTTTTATTTTTTTTTTACAGAGTGGCGGAAATGGGCTTCCATAGATTTCAGTAATACAGCATAGAATAAATTCTATAACTTACGAGTCACAGAATCAAAGCTTCAAAGAAGTCAAGAGCCTGTATCTAAAGTGTTATCCTATATATGCAAACACTAATCAATCAGTGTAAATCGTTGTTGGGCGTGAACAGCCATATGGCACATATGGGTTCTTAAAATGTAGCTTTTAATACACACACCACACACACAAATGGGAAGAAGGGAAATATATTAAAAAGCAAAAAAGGACATATGAAAGGCGAGAAAATATGAGAGAAAAGGCAATGGGAGAGCAGGAGATAAGAAGCGGGAGCCCAGGAGAGCACAAGTCAAATGAAGCAATATGATAAAAAATATAGCGCTGAAAGAATTCAAGGATGAGCGCAGAGAAGCTATAAGAGAGAAAATAATTGAGGTAAAAGGCTGCACTAAATGCTTAAGATCATAAGTAGACTCTGTTAATTAGTGCTTTAAATTTTTTCGGCGTATTGAAATAAATATACATGCAAAAATGTATAACAACTGAAACTTGTAAAATATTGTTACAAAAACAAACTTGTATTTTATCAGGATTCTATGTGACAACCCAGCATAACATAGAGTAGAACTGTGAGGTGAATAAAAATGATGTATAGTTATTAACCTTTTTCACACTTATAAATCTGAAAAGTGTAGCAGGCACGTGTATTCAAGTCCCTTTACCGTGACAGTGCTAAATAAACCAAGTGTCACCAATTGCCCCGAGATGTCAGAACTAAAAAAACACTGAAACCTAAAATTCTACCAGAACTTATTTGGAGAATAGCCTGAGTTTAGTCAGAAGGGATGGATTTACTATAATCTAAATTATTTCATTGTAACTGGCAGTATCTTCAGGTTTGTTAACCTGCTTCAAGTTGAACCTTTGATAATGTTCTGAGTCTTTTGCAGTCAAAGTATGAAAACACTGAGGCCCTTTCAGAACAGCTGTATTTATACTGATATTAAATTCCACAAAGCTGAGCTTTATTTACCAGCTAGAATACTTATATTTGTAAATTAATTTTGAAATGATGTAACCTTTTCCTTCCACATAACTATAACTCTAATTATGTCGTACCTTGTGACTATTTGTCACAAAATCTCAATAAAATGACATGAATACTTTTGTGAAGCATTGTATTATAATGAGGATTGAAACTGAGTGCAGAACGACAGGTACTTTATTACGTTTTTATTTCCATGTCGTCATTTTTTTGTCCTGGCTTATAAAGTGGGAAAATCCCACTCACACAAACACCATTTACTGTTCCGCAGCCAAGACGGGCAGTGAAGCAGAACAGAGAAACGAAATCTTATAAACCCATTTCTATCCTGGGGAACTCTATTGGCACGCCCACTCCTGCTTGTAAAAGTTTAAAGCTTTTACTGCTGCTGCAGCATTTCTCTGGAACATACAAGAGAGATCTGAGCGATATACACTGAACACATGAAGGTGTTGTAAGTGCTGGACTAAGATGCAGGCCTTTAGCAATCAGGACAGGTTATGGATCATCTGTGTTTGATTAAAAAAAAAGACCTATGGCTAGTTTAAGGCTATTTTTATTTTTTTGCAAAATGAGAAAGTGACTGTCATTGGTTGCATAAAAGCTACAGATATGCTGCAAATATAAAAGCGACAAGACACCAGTGTGCAATATGGGCTGGGAGATATTTGCACAAAGTTGACGCAAAGCTGCGCTTTCCCTTCAAAGTTCAAATTTGCTACTTTCTAAAAATGGGAGCGAATGATAATAAATAGGATTCAAGTAAACCACCAGCATCTGTCTGAGTCACTAACCGCAACAGACAACCAAACAACCATCACGACTGAAACAGCAATGATATCTCTGCTTTTTACTCAGCGGGATGCAACCTCACTGCTCAGCATGCACACAAGTCCATATACAGTTTGTGCAACAGAGGCATGTTTTTCTGTCATCTCGCCTCCCTGTAGCCCCTCGGTTGGTGCATAAACTACTTTTTTGCGTCAGACACTCTCAGGAGACCTAAAATGAAATGAATAAAAAGCAATTAAGTAGGAAAGATAAAAGCATAAAGCTTGCCTTCTTTGCAGAAAATAAAATAAAATTACAAGCATGTCAGTGACAGAGGGAGGCAAACGTCTGGGATTAGCAGCTAATTTAAAGGTGAAAATAAATTCAGAAGCTTTTTAAGTAACAGTGCAAAAAAAGGTTGAGTGAGCATCCTGGTTATAGATGTACAACATGCAACACAATCACTGATTTACGTAAAATAAGTAAAAGAGTTAATGTTGAATGTAATTTATGCTTGTGCTTAATAGAAAGTTTTTTTTTTGTTGTTTTTTTCCCCCCGAACAGCCTGTTAGCATTTAGAAGCCGTCTAATGGTTCCTACTGAAACTTGATGACCCCAAGATGTCTCTCTTTTCTGCAGCTCTCCAACTCTGAGCTTTAGAGTTTTTTCATCTACTGTATCTTTTCACTGTGAGAGGTGACAAGACTTGAGTCCTTGTCCAGTTTTGTTTTTGCTCGTTATAAAAACTGTTTTTTCTTTTGGCCATTTTATGACTCTTTAAGATCAAAACACATCTACCTTCCTTAAATGGGATGTATGGTTATCTTCACCAATTTGAAGAGAAGAGTGGGACAACGCTCCTACAGTAAAATATTAGTTTACTTTTAACCCGTCTTTAGCTGGGGTGTTAATAATGGTGGAGAGCACTGTACATCAACCATGAAATTGCAGAGCCCCCGACATAAAAAACCTA
Organism: Alfaro cultratus; assembly: GCA_903066825.1. Taxonomy (NCBI): domain Eukaryota; kingdom Metazoa; phylum Chordata; class Actinopteri; order Cyprinodontiformes; family Poeciliidae; genus Alfaro; species Alfaro cultratus. The sequence goes on from CAEFZX010017637.1 coordinate 197,422, forward strand.
ATTTAACGCATATGACTTTATGCTTCTTGTGCTGTTTATTAAATGGATTTTTGTTGTTTACAGTAAAGACTTATTCAAATAAAAGACAAGATATTTTAATGGTGGAAAACAAGAAAATTAAAGACTTTGATGAATTTTTTACCTTCACCAAACACAAATAAAGGTTCTGCCAACAACACAAGGCTGTGCTGATATGACTGGGCTGCTGCATGCATGAGCGAGAGTGAGAAATGTAACAAGGAACCTCAGTTAAAAAATATAATGTGCTCAGAACCTGGACATTTACTTAGATCAATGCTAAAAAAGCTCTTAATGGAAACATCACAAATTTAAAGATACATACCAGACACATATCGCTGACTGCATGTTCATAATTTATTAGAAAAGAAATATGTGATAAAGTAGTTGCAAGTTTAAAAAAACCCCACTGTCTCAATACTCAGGATGACATTAAATATTGATGTCAAAATGGATTTTTGGCAGAAATATGTTTACGTTGCCCAGCAGCAGCTTTTAATGTGAAAATGTAAGAGCCATCAGTGAATTCGTGCTCCAGTCCAGGGACCACAACTGAGAAAAACACACAGAATTAAAACTTCGTAACCCTGCTATGAATGGTGGAATTTATTTCTGCTAAACCTGTGCTGAAATGGATATGAATTAAGGAAAGGATTAATCGACTCAGTTGAAAACTGCAAGTATAAACAAGACAGAAGGGCAGCGGTTGTGTTTACAGGAAATATATCCTAAATGATTTGTGTTTGGGTTTTTCTGCAATAAAGCCATTACAAAGTGACCTCATCCTGTGTTGAAGCAACAATCATCAAACTTTACTTTTTCATGAGAACAATAGGTCAGGAACATTTTTTAGATGGCGTTATTCCAAAAAAGATTATTAGGTAACTTATCATAATTACTGCTGGCAGGGCCAATAGTAGAGCAGAGGTGGCCCAAGGTTATATGGGGCCCTAAGCAGATTATCATTTAGCAGAGGTGGAACCAAGTCACTCTTTTGCAAGTCTCAAGTAAGTCTCAAGTCTTTGTCCTCAAGTCCAAGTCAAGTCTGAGTCAAGTCTCAAGTCAGGAACTTGGACTTTCAAGTCCTTTTGAGTCCTTTTTTTTTTTTTTTACAATGTTCAATCACTAAATATATATATTTGGTGGAATTTTTAGCAAAACTTTGGAGATGTTTAATGAACCAAGCTGGAATGCAGTCAGTGATAATTGGTTATTATTTGCTTAGATGAATTTGAAGCTCAATCACAAAGATTAAACTCATAGCATCAGACTGTAGCTATGGTAACACAACAATCAACCTATTTTTTTGCGCTTTAGGAAGCAAACTTGCTAATCCATTGAATCTTAAATTTAAATGTTAAACAATTGTCTAATTTTTCTACACTGAAACCAATAAATCAAATTCAATTATACATAAATACTCCCTTCTCAATAAACATGTTCAAATGATAGATCTATGAACTGTGTGAAAACCCAGCTGCTTCAGTTCACTTTGCAGTTAGCGCTGCGCTAGCTCTAACTGCAGCTCATAGTGTGACTGTGTCACTGGAGATGTACCCACCTGACCAGTGTCCAGTGGAAGCCCCGGACCGGTCAGTGCATGTGTTGCTGACGGGCAGAAAGACGGTCTCCCAGCCGCCGGGGGCGTAGCGCCAGTTGTGCGACTCCAGGATGAGCGTGCGCTGAGTGCCGTATGCGATCATGAAGCAGTAGACGACGTGGTGGAGCTGGCAGCCGTAACCGCAGCCCTTGTTGATGTTACACACCAGCTTTCTCGCCTTACTGCAATCTGGGGGATTCTGGGAGAAAAAGGAGAAAGTGCTTCAACGTTTTTTTATAGCTCAACTTTCACCTTGAGTTTCTTGGAAGACTGATCTCGTACACGGCTCATATTGTTTTATTAGTTTTCATTGCCAGTCTCGTACTGAACTCTGAATTTTATGTTGCCTACTCATGATTTTCCCCTAGTTTGTCTTTTATCTCCAGCTGTCTTTTTATTCAATCATTCTGCTTTGAATGATTGAATAAAAAGAGTTTAGCCTCTTTCTCCTGAGAAAGGAGAAAGAGACTAAACTTTTTTATTTTGTTGTAATCAAAAAAAACCTTTTATTTAAGGACATGCAAATTGGTCAATGTTGTCTTTCTTCAACAAAAAAGTGATTCCGGGATAATTTTCCATCAAAGTGTGTTGAAGATCCCATCTGACCAGGTTTACTGCACCTTCTTACTTTCAAATTTTTACTTTTGTATTCTCATATATCTCTGACGATTTAAAAAACAAGCAAATACAAAAATTCACTATTAATTTACAGTAGATATTTACACAGTGGTCCGATTTTTTACCTCCAATGGATGGGTGGTTAGGAGTAAAAGAAAAAAAAAAAACAAAGAAGAAAGATTAAAGCAAAAAAGAAAGAACGCAGGGAAGGAAAAACGATCAAAGGATGACATGAATAAAGAATGAAAATAATTACGAAAGGAAAGAACGATGGACTAAAGCAAGAAGGATTGGGGAACGGAAGGGGAAAAATGAAGGAAGGAAGGAATATAAATTGAATGACAAAAAAATTGAAGATGAAGAAAGCAAGATAAAAAGATTTGAGGGTTGAAAGAAAGAACGAAAGGAATCAAAAGAAAGAAGAACGAAAGGATAGATGGATGGACAGTCAGATCGATGAACAGCAAGATAGATCAATGAATGGATGAAAAAACAGATAGAGAGATTAATGGGTCTGCATTTTTCTGAACCAAAAATGGGAAAATGAGTGTCAGAGGAGATCCGCATATTTCTTCCCACTCTGTTGTATTTTTTTTTTGTCTTTGTTAATCCCAGTCTGGAGAATACCTCAATCAAATTCAAGACTTCAAATCTGTGTAGGAACCCAGATATTCACTACAGAGTTATTAATTCCTGAAGAATATAGAGCTATTTAATCTATATTTGGCTTCTGTTTGGGTTATACTCAATAAAAGACAGAGTGCTCTTTAGAAGCTGTTTTGGAAAATTACTGATTGCTTTCAAAATAGGCTGAATGCCACTGACAGACACTGACTAATTTCCAGGTCTAGTCCTTTCCGGTGATTTGTTAACAAGAAAAAAAAAAAAAAAAAAAAGAATAGTGCCAGCTCTATCCTTTAGTCTTTTCATTGTTGCTTTTGTTTTCTCTTATTCACGTTTTCAGTGCTGCTTTTGCTTCACTGTCGTTCTCTTAAGCTAATTCTTAAGCCGTCCCTCTGCTCTCTCGGCTTCCTATCTTTTAATATCCTTTGTTTCTTCCTCCTTCTCATTTTCCGATGCTCTCTCTCAATTCATCAGCTCAAAAATTAGCTGCAACATTATGCCGTTTGAAGGGAAGAATACCGAATAAGAGGGGCTGGGAGAAGGAACAATAAACTGTCTATTTTACGTACAGAACAAGTGGAACGCAACAGATTGCTGCACGCTATGTCACCGACGAGATGCCGGGCGGGTTGTGATCCGCTCTGCAGCCGATCTGAGCGACTGGAAGCCAACCGGCTTCCTAAACAGCAATTATTCGCTGATGGGAGTGTTTTGCTCATTAGGCTGCTGCAGCTGTGGATAGTTCAGAGTAATCACGCCGCCCAACACCCACCGGCTAATGCTGCCTATCACATGCTAGCAGGAGAAGTAAAGGGGAAAACAGGAGAGTAAGAAAAAGATAGAAAAAATGAGAGATTATAGTTTTAAAAAAGGTGGTATTTAAAAAGAAACAAATTAGCAAAAGAGGGCAAGAAGCTGGCCAAAACTGATTTGGCCAGTTTCTCTTTCTCAATAACTTAAAGTACAATGGCCACAAAAAGGGACACGGCAACCCACACAGGTATTTCCTTCTATTTCCAGAATCCCAGTTCACTAGCAGCCCCACGGGTGTAAGCTAACCCACTAAAATCTACAGTCAGTGGCATCTGATTACATGGGACCTTCTCAAAGCTTCCTTTCTCTATAGAGAGGCATGTCACTGTATCTGCGTGAGGTCACTTTATGGCACGAGTCGTGCCGAGACGACGCAGCCGTCACTGGAACCCGGTGTTGCTAATGGTGGAGCTGGAACGGCTCAGACCCGCGGAGAGGAACGGCTCAAGGATAATGACGCCAGCTGCGCGCACGGGCAGCGTACTGTAGGTTAAGTACCTCTTTAAATAATATTCTTCTCACATATTAACACCCAGGGTCAGCAGCGGAGCGCTTCGGGTTCGGGCACAGAGTTACTGTTGGTTTAGGACCGATGGCTGAAACCAACTGAATATGACAGAATAATAACCTCAGGTAATTATCCACAGTGCTCCCCCTATCCACTCACTTCAAGATGCTTAAAGTGAATGTAGGCCGTTTTCTGTGCTCCGACTGGCAAAAGACCTGGAGTAATAAAAGAACAGTTCATCACTGCTGGTATATTCATATCAGGCTTTGTATTCTTATTGGTGTTATTTTAGAAATAAAAAATAACACCAGTAGTGCAACACTGACAGATTTCACCAAGGTTTTAATGAGCAATATATAAAAAAAAAATAATTACAAATCAAATACTCTGAATACTGGTCCGCTAAAAAAATCTTAATGACATTGAACCTATTTTGTTGACAGTTTATGGGCAATTGATTTTTTTTCAGCAACAGAAAGTCGATGTGCTTTTTAAGTCTGACGCTCATTAGAAAGTTCCTCATTTTTATAGTCAATTTCAAAACACAAAGTAAAATGTTAAATATGCATATTTCTACAGCGGTCACTGGGTAGATTGAATAGACAAAAAGATGAATTTATACATAGATGAGAACAATAATTAACAAATAGATGAATTGATCACAATCATAATCATCATGAGACGTTTACATTTTAGAAAAAAAGCACCATATGTGCAAGAACATCCTACTTTCCAACTAACAAAGTTATATCCATAGATATGAACTGAACCAGAAATATAGTCCAAGGGCTGGACAGAAATGAGTCCAGCTAAAACCAAACACTTCAATTGTTATGGTTTACTAATTTGCTCCTGTTTTTTCCCCTCCATCATCTCTAACAAGAATAAATTGTCACCATTTTTATAAATGATGACAGACGTGTTAAAGAGCACCTTATTACTTCGATCTGGATAAAATACATCCAACTTGATTCTGCTGAGAATTATTTTTTTTTCCATCTCCAGTAATTTCTAGATCTCTGACTGTGTGAAAAAAAAAAAAAAGCTTTTCAATAACCACATTAATACAGAACTGAAAAACTGTGACAATAATCACCAGCTCACGTAGTTGCGCTTCTACGGTGCAGCGTGTGCGTATACAACTTTTTAAAGGTAATAAATACAGAGAAAATATGAACTAATTGTATTGTTTATAAATAAAAATACCCTAATAAGTACCAGGGCTATTCAAAAACCACCCAGAGCTGAAGCTGGCCTAACAAAACCTAATTCCATTGAGCATTTAGTGGCTATCTTAGATTAACCCCGATGGCCAAAAATGATACCAATCAAAGTCTTAATAGTTTAAAAACATTTAAACTGTTAATTTAATTAGAAATAGTACAAAACCAACAGGTCAAGTGCAACAACTTTTCAGTTTTTATGAGCAATTTACACTTAATCACATTGTTTTAAATAGACATTCTCTAAGTTTAGAGACTGGTGTGGTTGTTTAAGTTTAACGCTGGGACAAGCTTCAGTTTTTGGCTCTGGTTTATGCACAATGACCCTCTCCTGAACCCACCTGGTTTATTTTGGAAGCTGTGCAAATCTGCTGAAGTAGACAGGATGTCAAATATATGAGAAAGGGAGAAAGAATCAGGTCAGTTTTCAAAATAGAACGCGGCACTATCTACCATGTGCAGAAATGTAACAATAACTGGTTGGTCAAGGGCTTTTATGCTATTATGTGTATTAGAGGTCTGGCATTGGAAGATCCCAGGGCGCTGCATGACACCACCGAAAGCTGCTTTAATAAAAGCCGAGGAGACAAGGTGTTACAATTAACAAAAAGAAGGTGTTTGTGGAGTGAAAACCAAGTTATCAGACACCACAGTCATTTTACCCAAATGCCCTCGATTTGACAAAAAACAGACAATACATTGTTTCCTGTTATTTTGATGGTATCCGTTCCTTGGTATTACGGCTTCGAGCTCCTTTTTAAAATGTTTTAAACATTTTTCTGATCACATTTTTTATACTGAGAAAAAAGAAAGGAAACATGTCCGTTGCATTTCACAGTAATCCACTTTCCTTGTGTATTTACCCTTTTCTCTTTTTTGAGTAACATATACTGAGCCACATTTATTTACATTTTAACAGCATTTACAATGGCCAAATCATATTTTTACTTCAAATGTCTAAACCAACAACAAATTCCAGACTTTTTCCGACTAAAATTTACACTTTTTGCAGTCGTCTGTTTACGGCTCAAAATAAAATAAAAAAATTTGTAAAAGTTAACCATAAGCTTGTGGCAATGACTTGTGGAAGGAAGGAAAACCCCTAGAGGGACTGAGAGGAAGAAACGAGGAAGAAGGGCAGCTAGAAAACAATGAAGACAAGGATGTAGGGACATTAAAACAGCAAGGGAGAAGGACAAGGAACGAGAGAAGAACGTATGAAAAGGATGATAGGACACAGGGGAAATAAAGAGGAGGAAGGGCAAAACAGAGGGAATTAAGAACCAAATACGAAAAGACACAGGTAAGATAAGAGGTGTTGTCATAAAGGAGGGAAGGAAGAACACAAGAAAGATGAGAAGGAATAAGGTGAAGAAGTAAGAAAGGATATCCACTAGGAAAAACTGAAACGAAAGAAGGCAGCAATAAAAGACACAACGATGAAAGAAAAGCTATATGAGAAAGGAGGGGAGGAAAAAGTACATGATGAAGGACATCATGTACTTCCTTAATGAGGAATAAATGAATAAATAAATGTACAGAGGAAGGAAAGAAAGAAGTACAGAAGCATGGACAGAGGTTAAAGTCCTGAAATCCTAACATTTTTTCATCCTCTGATAAACTTTTCCCTATTTTTCCAAACTGGAAAAGAGCAAAATTGAATTCCATGATTTCCAGACAGCACTGAAACCATACAGTACATAACCTGTTTATTTTTCCCTTTTTAAATCAAAATAAATCATTTTTTCAAACAGTTCTTGTAATACTTTACTGGTTATCATGTAATCATGTATTCTTCGAACTAAGCAATGACAAAGCTCCAACGATGGCATGATGCCACGAGAACTGTGTCGCTGATGAGAAAGCACAACAAAGCTGGGATTTGACTCATTGTTACCAGGCGCATTTTGTCTGTGATGAATTATCGCTGTGAAAATAACCACAGAGGCAATGAAGATACAGAAAATAAACAAGACAGTAATAAATATCAGAGTAAAAAAAAGAAAAAAACAACAACTGAGCTCCATCTGAAGGAGCCGTGGCTGCCGGATGATGCGAGTGGACAGATGGAGTTAGTTACGGCAGGAAAGAAGAGGAAAGCTGATGCAGGTGGCAGTGACAGCAGTACAAGAAGGAGGAGCCTGTCTGTCTCTGTGCACATATAGATGTATGGAGCTGCATGAGAGAGCCAAACACACACACACCCGCACACACACGTTTGTGTATAGAGGCTATCGCTTTGCATTTAAGCACGAGCATCAATCTTATGGCTCAACTTCAATAACAGTTGCTTGTAGTTGCGGGTGAATCCGTCTGTGCGCGACCGCGTGCGCATGAGGGTGTGTGTGATGAATTAGTGATGGCAGCTGGTAGAGCAGTGTGATCCCTCAGCAGTGGTGACAGCAGCTGTTAGTGGTGGCGTCTCCGCCCAGCCAGACTGACTGGGTCCTCTTCATCAAACACACCGGCTCATTAATGCTGCAGGACCCGCTGCCGCAACGCACCATCCCGTTCGAAAAGCCTGCGGCGGCAGAGTCGGCGAAGAGGAGCGGGGACGCTCGGGCCAGGGGATGAGTCCTGAATATCATATATGTATACCGTATGTGTGTGTTTTTTTGAACATGCAGCAACCTGGCTGACTGGGCATGGGAGTATTTGTCTTTAAACTGCATAGACATTTCAGTGTGTGCATGTCTGCAGATATGTCATTCCAACTCTCTTTTGGCATGTGAGCGTGTGTGTGATTTGACTCGAAAACGCTGACAAATAACAAGAATCCCGCTTGTCAGATCCCGCAGCTGAAACCGGCTGCTTTCATTCTTTTTACCTCCTACTTGTGGAAACTGACGCTGGCAGATAAAGATGGTGCAGATGAGACAAAAAAAAAAGAAAAAGAGGAAAAATGCGAATGCGTGCCCGTCCATGTGAGGCAGACACTCGGATGAATGCTAACAATGTAGCTTTGTCTAAATGTATCTGCGTGGAGGAGAATACGGGCCAGCTGGCCTGAGCAGCAGGTGAGTCTGTAGGTACCTGTAGGTAGGTGATTCTGTTCTGGACCAGATCTGACAGGTCTTTAGCCTCCTTTATTCTCCATTCGCCAACTCCATCTGCCTGGCTGAGGTAGTATAAATCTGTCATGATGGATCTGTAGAAACAAGCACACATTTTCAATCAATGAGATCACTTTTTAAACCTCCGAATATAAACACAGTCTGAATAAAGATGAATTTTTTCAATAAAACATGTCATGCTTATTCTGCTTTCTAGGATAAACACACAACCCAAAATAAAAAGAGAGGGGAAGTGGTTTAAATAAAACCAAAGCATTTTTGGGATTTTATATTATATTTGTTAACTCTTTAATTGCACTTCTAATAATAATACTAACTCAAGTCAGGTTAAATTATTATAGTCATTTGTATTTTTGCTGTTGCTATAAAATGTTATCCCAATATTAATTTAGCAAATTTAAAGAGCGCAGAAAAAGAAGCAGAAAAAACTAAAGAAGACAACAATGAAGAAGTCAAAGAAAAAGGCAACGAAGAAAATATTTTTACATCATGGCAGTTTGGATATGGTTTTAATTTTTGTTGTTGCTGTAGATAATCCAACTCATATGCATTTAAATCGATGTATTTTTAAACGTCTGCATTTTCATCACTTTTAATTTTCAGCAATTTTCAGTATGACGTTAGAAAGCAAGTTAGTACAATCTACAAAGATTAAAAAGCACATGGCCTTTTATTCTGGATATGCAAACAGTACAGATATTTGTTTTGATTAAGTAAAGTGTATTCTCAACAAGAACTATTGAACAAAAAAAATGCCCCCATCTTTATCTAGTGGTTTAACTCCTGATCTATAGCTCTGGCTACAGAAAATGTGAAGAAAAAGACAGAATACATTTTACGTAGAATTGGAAACAAAAACAAAATGAAGAGAAAAGGAGGTGCTGGCTGCTTGCTACCAGTTGCCAGATGGTAAGTGTCACCAGAATATTGCTGAAGGGTAATAGTTTAGGTAGGTAGGTTAAAGCTGAAAAGGTAAATGCAACTGTGTTGTGGATATAATCAAAACTTACAAACAAACATGATGAGTTATGTAACCACCAGGGCAGGAGAATGCTGCATCCACATACAGGTCTGTTTACCAAGCTTGCTGTTTATTTGCGCATCTGTTTATTTTGAGAGTAGTGTTTGTGCTGGTGTAGATTACCAAATGCAAATATAAACTGTGAAATTGCAGTTCAGAAACAGATAAACAGATGGCAATACCTGCCTCAGTAACCGGTGTACGTATCGGTATGAAAACAGCCATGAGGTCGGCTTTCATTATGATAAGCAGCCATATGGAGCTGCTTTGTTCCTGGATTTTATTTCAAATCTAACTTTTTGCCAATGGAGCATGTTTTGTATGAATGAAGGTGATAGCCGATCACAGCCACAAGCTCTCATTCGATGATGTTTAATCACCCAGCGCCCAAACACTGCACCCTGGTGATGCCATGGGAAGTTAAACAGAAAAAAAAATAGGATTACAAGCAGAGGGAGAGCTGTCAGCAGGGAAACATTGCTACATTTACTTGTGTGTTATTATTAACTAATAAAAATTAACACACCTTTTCTACATAAACTGCACAATACGGCTGTACAACTGGTAACTTTATGGGGCGAAACCACCTTTTCCCCTGCAGCTGTTTTACATCTCACTGTAACAGAACAATTTTATTAAGTCCAGAGCTCCACTTTGCAGGATAATCTTGACCTTTGAGAAATTACTAGCCCTAAAAATAATCACTCTGGTGTAAAGTTGCAATGTCTTCGAACTGTTTTCTCACAATAACTACAGTGCAGCCTCTGTATGAATAAACCACAGGAACAATAGTCTGCCTGTGCAAGAAGCTTACTTGCATGCTCTGCTGCTTGCTGTTCTCTGAACCTGACAACAGCAGAGGCAAAATAAAAAAAGACTTATACCTACTGCATTGGGGGGAAATACCTCGCTTTAGTCTTGTAGCATTACGTAGAGCTTACCCAATAGGTCACAGTGCTGTTTTTCACAAGCAGAGTTTCACATAAGCCACCGAAGGTGAAAAGTTCCACTATTTGCAAGACTATGTGAACTGAATGGAGACATTCAGTGCACTTAGTTAGAGGAATGTGAGACATGGACAATTTGTTATAAAAAGTGTTTTTTTTTCTTCTTTTTTTGTTATGAGAAGCAACTAGTCTGGAACCTCAAACAAAATATTTTATTGTCTTTTACTTTCAGAACAAAGTAATTTCAAATCATTTACTCAAGTCCTAATGTAAAGAATGTGACTTATGATTCCAATAACTAGGGATGCGGCACATATTGCAAATGTATCTCAGTATCAGTGTACGCAATATTAACATTGCCAAGAACTGCTTGGATTGCAATAAATATGAAATTATTGTATAAATGTCAAGCTATCTGGGGTCTGTGGTTGCCATAAACCCATAGGCTTCTGTGATTAGCATAATAAATATAAGTATTTGTTTGTTTCATAAACTATATTGTTTATGCACAAACATTAAGCACTGCATGTCTCTCCATTATGCATACTATGAACAACTAACATGTAACAGCATGACATGGCTGAGAATTATACTGGTTTGGTCAGCGGTCCATTCATAACACTTCATAACATTCAGCTGGATCAAACGGAGATCAGAACCAAATAAAACAGAGTGTAATGCAAAGGTTTCAGGAAAAAAAAAAACAATTTGTGAGCATAACTTTTAAACCAGACCTTAATATACATGAAATAAAAGTACATATAATCTATTGGTTTTTCTTTTTATCTTATATTAAGTCGGGTTAAACCTTTACTGTTAGCAAGGATTACTACTTTTCCTATTCGTTGAAAGCCAGGATCATGAGCAGAAGACATTTTTAGCAGATATGTGTACTGCTTTCTTTAAATTGAGGGGAAAAAAATCCTGTAATGAAGATTACAATATCATTTAAAAAATAAGGTGAGCTTCAGATATGTTGATATATTGTAAGGCCTTCAAATTATTCCTGGTTTTGAACATTTCAAGACTTGATTTCTATATGATATTTATAGATTCGGAGACGACCTGTGCATCTATGATGCTGATTGACAACAGCAGCTTCTCCCTGGCTCCTGAGCTGTATTTTGGATTAAGTCTGCCATCTACATCCCACTGACAGCAAATCCGAGTGCATGTCACACACTGCCTAACGTCGTGGCCATCCACTCTCAGACATGCCCAAGACTTCTGATATATGCAGCTAAGGGCAAACACATCACACACTCAGACACACTTATGCAAGCTTAATTTATTACTCACTTCTCGACCCAAATCAGTCACATCCTGTGCAACGGAGAACTTTTATACATGTATTCAGCAGCCCATGTAAACACACACACACACACACAACGCAGAAGAAACGCACTGTCTCATTTCAGCAGAGTGCCATTGTGAAGAGTGTCTTTCTAAGCTAGCTTAGACAGTATCATCACTCATTGTAACATTCTGAAGCAGCAGGCATGGTGTGTGTGTGCGTGTGTGGTGTGTAAATGGATCTAAAAAAATTTCACACAGGGGAACCATCACAAGCCCAGTGCGGTAAGGAGCACACCTGGCTGGCCGCAAAACGGAGCAAGAAGGAATCAGCCAACGGGCCTTGTGGGATCTGGCTGCGAGACAGAGGATGGAGACGCAGGATTGAAGCCCTGCAGATGAGTTTGTGTGTGCCAACATAAATATTTGCGGTCATTCATATGTGCAGCTTGGAGACCACTCAAGCACTTCGGTTGTGCATTTCTCTGCAAGGTTAGGACCGGACATGCAAATACAGAGTTTCAGGTTGAGATTACAGCAAGAATATAAACAGATCATGTGAGAGAAAACAGACAGGAAAGGTGGGGAAGAAAGGCATTGTCCTAAAGATAAACATATGACTTTCATATAGGGGTTGGGCATTTCTCATACTGTTTATTGTTTCTTTTATAATAAAATTTAGATTTATCATTGCTTCAATAAATTACAAACTAAACAGCATCATTTTTAGAATTTTATCCATTGTTTGTTTTGCAAGAGCACCATAAACATCAGTAAATTCGAAAGGATGACTTTGATGCGGTTCAGCGATATAAGTCACACTTCTCTACGTAAGTAAGTTTCAAATGTTGATTTAATGTTTGATGTAATAAATACGCAATTGCTGTGTCATGTGGTCACCAAAATCAGAGAAGTAACTTTTTTTTTACCATAATTTGTACAGGCATCACAATAGAACCACAAAATATCGCAATATCGCACAAATCTACTTTCACAAACAGAAGCAAGTTCTTAAGCTGCTTAGCAAGTTTGAAATACTACCCTGTTATTTTTGGGCCTCACAGTAATAAGAAACAAACTATTTAACGATACAATTTAAGGCACAATTTTTCAAAAACTAAGTGGTGTGAGATAACACACAGACTGTCATGTTTCAGCCACAAATTCAAATTTATTTTAATGGGCTTTTATGTGACAGGCCAACAGAAGGAAGTGCCTGATTACGGAGTGGATTGAACTTTTGCAAAAGCAGCTCCATGTCTGTTGGGTGTGTCTAAACCAGTTTTAGACTTCTTCAAAAGTCTTAGCAAAAACGCTCAATCTCTGTCAGATTGGATAAAAACAGAGTCAGAGAGCAGCAGCTTTCAAGTCAGTAGTCTGTGTAGTCGTCCCAGGCTGGGCCGCTGGGTCTGATTTTATTTAGGAGAGTCAGAATAAAAAGGGTTGAATAGTAATGAATACTAATCTTTTCAGATTTTGACTGTAGAAAATTTCTGAAAACCATTTATCTTCTTCCTTCCACTTCACAGTCATGTTTCATATAAAATAAAAATAAAACATGTAACAATTATTTGGCTGCAACAAAGTAAATGTGAAACTCTTCAAAGTATGAAAAGTTTTTAGGTTTCAGTATAAAATTGAAACCTAACCAGTTACAAACTGAAGTCTTAGTCTTATAATGGTATTACAGCTCTTAGATCCCGAGGCTTGTTTTAATTAACACTCCCAATGCTAAGTGATGGTTAGCATACAGCCAAGGAATCTCTACAAACACAAAATCACTACACATTACTTCTATCAGATTTACATATGCTTCTTTGCTTTCCAGCTGTGAACATCAACATTATTTCCATATCCGACAGGAAGAATGAGCCTAAAAAGCGGCTCGTAATGCAACGAGTGATTCCACTGGAAAGGCAGGAAAATCCATTCATACTTCAATTTAAGAGCTCCATTTCTATTTTACTCGGGAAAACACTCAAGACCAAGGCTGTACTCGGCACACAGCATGCCCTATCCTGAGCAGAATGTAAAAGAAGAAGTTGCACATTTGTTCTTTTTACTGCTTTTAATTCTCCTTTTCTTGCTTTTCTTTCTATTGGTCATGACTTCCTTATCACACATAAGTTAATCAAAAAAAGAGAGAGACGTGGTAAGTAAATAGAAAAAGGATATTTTGTCACATCAGTTAGTCTGTGTGTATGTGGCGGTTAAACTCTTTTTGGAAAGCTACTTAGGCCTGAGACAATATGTCCTGCAAACTGCCTCAGGAAGGATTACATCTTGGAATGTGACACCTACTTTTCCTTCTGCAGCTAATTCCAGGTGACTCAAAGGGCGTGTTCAGGATTTTTGTCCTTTGTTACTCTGAAAGGAGAGCGTGCTGCTGAGCAGTGTTAGAGCTGCCAGGATCCAAATCAAGTCCTAACAGAGAAGAAGCAATTTTGGTTGATGTTTTTTTTATTTTATTATTATTATTATGAAAGTGGGAGTTTGTCTTTTTTTTTTGTCTTTAAATAAAACAGAAACAGAAACTGGTGTTTGGGAGGGTAAGTTTTTAAGAAAGATAACAGTTTAAAAGACATTCTGATTTGGAAAATTTTTGTATTTTGATGTATTTGGTTAAAAGTTTGAGCAAAACTGCAACCATCTGGTAATAAGTGACTTTCCTGCAGGATAAAAAAAAGCTTCAGATAAAAAATGTATGTCATTTAAATGTATTATTAAATATAAATAATTCATAGTTCCTTTGAAAAGACATGGCTATCCCCCAATGTTTTTCTTTCCACAATGTACTTTAACAATTTATTTTGTTCCATAGAGCTTTGGGATTAATGAGTGTCTCTGTTGGCACGTTTAAGCTATCTTAAGTGTTTAGCTAAAGATAATTTATTTAGGAAAATACATTCTTCAGTTTTATGTTTATGAAGTAAAACACTGCAAGCTTTCTATCTGCATCAATCAAACTGGCTTCATTCACCTGTAGATTTATTCTATAATATATTTTTTGTGTTTTTCTACTGAATTATAGAGGGGTCTCTCTTCACATCACGCAAAGGACATTGTCAGAATAACTACAAGTTACTTTATGGAAAAAAGATAGATATTTTGCATTAATTAAAGGTCATGTTCTGCTTTTAATCATTTTTCTTGTGATGGCTTTTTAACTTTCAGACATTTTTAAAGCTTTTATTATCCAATAACCTGTTAATACAAGGACACAAGTCCATAGCGGGCTGTTAGTCTCACAAAGTCCTTTTTTCTTGATGGCTGTGACAAGAAAAAGCCATCTTTTTTTACACTGACAAAACTCATATCAAACATTAGAGTCTAAAATTCAATTGAAGCAGACATGTTTCTCTATTTTCAAGGACAACACAATGGCTATTGTATATTCCCATAGACCTACTTCATACATCTTATCAGGATGTTATTTGAGACAAAACAAAACAGGGCAACAGTTTCATTTATTGTTAACAAATACCTAAAAAAATATGCCATCTTTTGCTGCACTTACAGCAATGAGGGTTGTAGAGGAGTGTTTCTAAAAGCTGCCCTCAAGGCTCACTGCCCTGCTTGTTTTAGGTGTTTTCTTGCTACCACACACCTGTTCTCCACGGGGTGGATTGGTGGCTTCAAGGTGGTGTGTAGTGTTGGATTTACCAACAGCAATATAAAATAAGAAATTTTTGGAATGCACTGCTACAAGGAGAGACACCATGGGCATCCTGTGTGTCTCATTAATGGTTTCAATCTTTCAAATAAGAAATAAATAAAACAAACCAAACCATTTGAGGAACACAAACCTAGAGCATTGTGTATTGCTTGAGGGAACTTTGCGCAAACTGAGCTTAAAAGGAGTAAAGCAGTTCCGACTTCCCTAGCTCAGAGGCTGCTGGACATGCTCACCTCTCCTGATGTCCCAGGTCCTGCAGGAGTGTGTCAGCATATTTCTGCCTCTCGCTGTTTTCCACATTGGAAAGCCTCTTCACCTCGCTCCGCACAAAGTACCAGAACTCCTTGATGCCGTTCTCCACCTTCCTGCGCAGTTCCTCCTGCGTGGGGCCGGGCCCTGCGGGGAGAGTAGGGAGGAGAGAACGGAGGGGTTTTATAACACTTTGAAGCGGCCGGTGCGATCAAAGAGAATGAACCAATAACGCAGACTCAAATGCAGACCGAAGAAACAAAATATGTTCTCAAAAGATTCTGATTATAGTGAATAAATAGCCTCTCGCCAGTAAATGTGCCAACGGGAAGTCTGACCCCAGGTGTTACTTTGACCTCGTTAGGAAACACTTGATCACTGCTTTTGTGCATAATCTCTCTCATGTTTTTCACACACAGGAAATTTATACCCCTTTTGAACCCAAACAATGTGGAGCAGCCAACAAGGGTACTGCATGTGCCTGCCCTGGTTTCTGTTGAGAGAAACAGAATGGAAAAGAACAGAGCAAAGAGAAGAACAGCCTCAAGCAGGAGAAGTTGGAGGTGATGTTGGAGATGGTAAAGCTTTTTTTTTTTTTTTTTCAACCTTCTACCTCAGACACTCTCCTCACTTTACCCGCTCCGCTTGCGGAAAAAGCTGGAGGGTATTTTTAGCTTTTTCTCCCCCTGCAGCATGATGGAAAAACTGACCCTCCACTGCCCTCTACGCTCACATGTCCTTTTTTATTTTCTCCCCGTCTCTTTTCTTCCCTCTCAGTCTCTTATTTTGCCGGCGGGGGGATTCACACTGCTCCCACTTCATTCACACGTTTCCCCCATTCACCTGACAGCTTTCCTGCCCCTTTGACCACTGCTTAGAGTAGCAAGTACACACATATAACCCGGCCCCATTGACGCTGTGGCTCCACCGTCATCATCGCCATCGTCAGGCTGCAGCGGGTTGAACACTGGCCTGAACTGACATCGTCCCTCCAGGCAAAAGCTCACACAAGCAGCTGAGAGGTTTCACACCACATCTAGATTTATATCGTGAGCCCACACACACTTACAATACGCTCAATATGCTCCAGCTTTGTGCCAAACCCCGTCTTGCAGCCGTTTTGGGTGAGCCTATTTTAAGTTTCATTATTCTGCACATTTCTGGACTTTCTCTTCATCTATACTTTTCAACCCTTGTCGAAGGTATAAATGAAAGACTTCAGAATGAGTTTAAGGTAGACATTACTGGAAATGGAACCAGCAAACACTACAGACAAATGGATTAACAGGTAGACCAACAGACAAAAGAGTGGGTTGATCATATAGGACAATGTGGGATGAATGGTTGAATACAGAGTGGAGAAAGAGACTGACAGATGGATGGGAATTTGAGACTACAAGAAAAGGATTGAAGTCTAGAATAAACACCTGTCCAGATTCTATTTATTACCCCGTCATATTAATCCAAACCTGGAAAATGCTGACACTTTTCAAGGTTTTCCAGACTGCAAAACACCTTCCTACTTACCATCTCCAGTGAGTTTCTGGAAGCTGTGAATCTTCTGCTTGGCTCTGGTCAGCTGGTCCTCCAGGGAACGGAGCCTTCCTGCCGCCAGCGACCCGGCTTCTGCTTGACCCTCTGGTATCCTGGAAGGCCCAAAAAGACATCAGGTGGATTAGGAAATTAATAGCAGGAAGAGGAGCCAGGAACATGTCAAAAACTCTGAACGTAATAGTCCAATGAATTGAGGGAATAACAAAATAATATTTTTAGGAATGCTCAGTTATTCTCTGAATAACTCTAGATGGATTCCGCAAGGCATCCACTTGCAGACTATTTTAGTCAAAAAACTTTCTTCTAATTGTCAGTTGTGACTCAGGAAGTAGGCGAAGCGGTAAGAATATCCTGTGGTTCGTCTGATTCGAGACGTCTCTTGCTTGGGTGACTCTGGTCTCATCTTTCAATTTAAAAGTTGCTGAGAAAACTGAGCTGCGGAGGCTTGCGTCTCACAATGTTCACCGCCGAAACTTCCACAAATGTAATTTGTTAAAATGCCAGTGTAGACCCCCGAAGTTGTGGCCCTGTGTATTAATTTTGAGCTCAAGATTGCGCACAGAATACAAACCGGATAAATCCATGTTTGTTGGGTTCGACCTCTCATCTGCTTCCAAACTCATCCATGAACTACTTCCTGAGAATCTGCTGAATATCCTGTGAACTGAATGGCAATTTGCAGAAAAATGCTAAGATTATGTGGAATAATAGGAAAATATGAAAAGCAATTATAAACCCAGAGTGCTATTCAGCTGCGACACGACGAAGCACCTGATGAGCTCGTAAAGTTGAAATTACAATAACAACTATTTCAACTTTTTATTACTTCAGTTTTACAAGGGTGATGACTAAATTTAACAAATCTAACATACTGTGGGGGAAAATAAGTATTTAATCTGCCAATTTTTTATGTCTGCTCATGTACAAATTGACAGGTTCAATTTTTTATGATAGTTACATTTTGATAAGTCTGTTTTTTTATGATAGTTAAATTTCAATGTTTGCAAAAAATCTGAAAAGCATCACTCAAAATTTAAAAATTAATTTGCGAGTCACTGACATTAAAATGTAGGTAATTCCAAACCCTGCTGAGTGTTTACTAGCAGCACTCCCATTTTGCAGATAGAAACCGACCAACCAACTGAGAAAGACACGAACTGACAACCAAGCAAACAATCAGCTAATCAGCCACACAAGCAACAAACCTACAGAACCAAAAATCATGTTGTAATCTGAAACATCAAACAATAAATCAACAAATCAGCCATTTAACCAACCAAACAAACAACAAACCAATAAGTCAATCAACCCAACAAACTAAAAATCAAACAAATAACCAAACCACCAATAAATCACTCAATAAAAGATGCTGTTGACCTCAAAATATGCGTAGAACTTATTTACAAAATAAATTTCTGTCATTCAGATGCTTCCCACATGGACAAGACAAAACCTTTGCATGAGGCTGAGACGGGGTACAAAAGGAATCAGGAATCTTGGTGAAAATGTGACACTTGTTGGTGGGAATATTGGGAAATTATAAGATTATTAGTTGCTCTCAGTCTAGAGTTTACTTTTCCTAACACATGCTTATTTGCTGTTATTATCAGAAACAATTAATGTCTGAACGCACTTCAAAGTAATGACCCACTGGCTAATGTTGTTTAGTCTATTTGTGAAACAAGTCAAAATACAGAAATAAAGTTTTTGATTGAATCAAAATTATGGTCAATCTAAATCTACCAGGAGTATAATAAATTAATTTCTAACTTAAGCTCATTTCACCAGATTTTTTATTTTTTTTGTTCATGCTGTTATTACAGTCATATCCACGTTTGCAGGAATCATTCTGAAAATAAAACTTAAGTGAGGCCAGGACAGGATACATTGTTGCTGAACCATTCAGATGAAAGTCTAAAGCTCTGAACACAAACAGGGAAGCTTCCAAATGAGATTAATTCCATCTAACATCTTTCCAACACAGAGAAAAGATAGATAATCTGAAAAACTAAAAGTGACGCATTAAATGTTCACATTCTAAGACTCAGTCGGTACAAGAGTGCAACAGCATTCCAGCTGGTCTTTAATCTTCACCATAGTGCTAAAACAAATAGGAAAACTACTTTTATTACAGATGCCGTATAAAATCACTGCTCCAAGCCCACGAGTGTGATGAGTGGGATCATCTCAGGCACTTCCACATCATAGACATCTGTGATAAAAAAATTAAAAAAAAGGAAGAAAGAAAGAAAAAAAACATACCGCAGTCATCAAATTCACAAGTGCAGAAAGCTGTTTTTCATTACCGCTGAAAGCTTGTTTGGACAGACGTTCGGTTCAATTAACCTAATGTACAGTAATAAACTATTTTCATTTGCATATATCTAAATTTATCTGCGGAACTGTTGCATATTTTAAGTGTTTAGTGAATTATCTCTGGTTGATAAATGCAAATTAGAATTAGCATTTTTCCAGCTCCCTCAGTTAACCGTGAATAACTACCACACACACGTGCACCGAAAACACAACTGAGCACTTTGACATCCTTAGAGCACCAAGTTTATATCAGCCAAGGGGAAGAAAAATGGTAGAAAATCCGCAATTTTTTTTTCCCAGCATTGTATTTGCAAATACCCCTGAGCAATAGACATAATAAATCATCAAGGCATGCAAACTCAATTTGCTCCTTCAGTAAAGAACATCAGTCGCCTGCAGGCACAGAGATGAGACTTTTAAAGTTGCAACGGCCCCTCTCCACAAAACTCTCCCTTCAATGTGCGAGTCTGGTCCCTCAGAAGCCCTTGCCTCCCACTTCACTGACTACTAACTGAGCAATCTACTTCAAGGGCATCCAAAGCTGTAGGAAAAAGAGCAGAATATTCTACTCAGACATAATGTAAACCAATGATGGACAATGATCAACCTTTCATACTTTCCAAGAACAGAGTTCGCCCTTATTGGATTCAGATTTCCTGTCATTATTAGATCTATGGTGTGTCCGTTATAAGACCCTGAGACGGATCATGGAAATAAAACCCTGTGACATTTCCTCTCCTCTATTATCTTTTGTACCATATTCAGCTGTGTTTCCCCATAGGCCACACCTTAACATGCTGGTTACACCTCAGTACAAAAAGGAAGTCTTGCTTCAGCCCTTCCCAGGGGTTTTAAGTGCTGCTAAAACGGTGACATAAAACAACTTGATATCTTCTTGAACAAGGCAGAAGAAATAGGCCATACGAGCACAGGCTAATTAGTGCGAACATCATATATGAGGGTTATCTAGAATACAAATTGCCGGTGCACTTGTCATAGCCCCAGTCATGGAAAACGCACCCAGAACAAGATCTGTCGATATAAAATATATCCAAACACTGAGCTGAATCAAAACAACAACAACAACAATAAAAAAACTACTTAACCTGAAGGAGAAATTAGACAAGGCATCTGGATTCAACAACATCTAAATAAAACAACACAGGAAAGGTAAGAGATGAAAAGAAAACTCAGAGTTAGGAGAAGCTGCACGCAAATATGTGGAGGGATATAGGGGAATAAAAGACGAGCTCTGAAAGCAGGGGGAGGGTGAGGCCTGCTGCCTCTAAGCACTGCGTCGGGAAGCATGTAAGGTTCAAATATTTTACTTGCGCTCAGGTGGTGAAACCACTGGCTTCCACTTCTACACCCAGTGTTCACAGAGTTCACAAGGTGATCAGAGCCGAGGGACCGAGTTTGAGCAGTGGGGGCCCGTGTGGTAAAACTGCACCTATATTCCTGTAGAAAGACTTAATATACTCAGGCTGACTTCAAAAGGAAACTTATGTGCTGACCTGAAAAGTCATACATATGGATGGAGATGTGAAGCATTCTCTGAGGTCTAGATGAAAGAAGGCTACATGGACACCCTTTGGCTTCGTACAAAGAACCAACTAGCCTGTGTTTAAACGGGTATACCCATGCATGATTACATTGTGATGCACTTGGCATTTTAACTGCAACTTCGAATTCTCACAGGTTCTTCTGATTTACACACAAACCAATCTTTAGGTGTCATTTGGTAGTGTGTGCTTCCCCACATCCTGCATAGCGTGGTATTTCAGATTCTCTTGATCTCCTAGAACTTTCTTATGTGCAATTACAAGGTCCATACTTCTGTATTTAAAAAGGCATATCCTTAAATCATTACATTTTGATGCACTTTGCATTTAAACGTGTCTTTTAAACAAATATTTTCTTAGGCTCCTTGCAACTGGTTTATGAACGATTTGGAGGAGTGTTCTTCCCTGTATCTGTGACTGTCTTTTCAAGGGAAAAACATTGCATATTCAGCTCTATGTGCAAGGTGTGAGAATAATGGTGAACAAAAATTATGGATTGTTCATTTTTAGCTGCATGTAGGTATATAGCCCCTTTTGCACTGCACCGCTGGACCCGGGTCGACCCAGGCTGGGCTGTTTTTGCATTAGCACTTCCAACCCAGTCCCACCCTGCTCCCTGGAACCCCGAGAGCTGTGGCTCCAATCGGACAGGCCAGATTGGGCCGGTTTGGAGTTAGCTGTTGATTGGTTCATTGGCTGCGGAGGCAGTACAAAGATCAGATCTCTGGATCAGAGGAGCACTAGACTTTTTATCATTTCAATATCCTGCATCAATAAATTCCAGTCATAATCTATACTTACCCTACACTGGGATTACAATCGCCTCTTCAGCCAAAGATTTTAATGGTAAATGTAAATAACATTTCTCCAATTGAACCAATCAGAAGTCGGCAAGGCTGTGAACGAGGGGATTTCCGCATCTGGTTGCTCCAGCCGGAAAATCCCGCCTACCGCAGCGGTAGTTTAGCTAGCCACGAGTCCAGCTCAGAGACAACATTCAGATGAGACTTCTTTTTTTTTTCCGTTAAATGTAAAGCTGGGGTAAATGTTTCCCTCATGAGTGCATGCAGAAAAAATGGGACAGGAGACCCAAGAAGAAAACTGTTCTGTGGTCGCTGGGGAGATCACCTGGGTAGCTTTAGCAATAATTCGAGAGTCGGGCTGAACCAGGCTGGACCCTGCAGTGCAAAAAGGGCTTATGTTTGTAGCCAGTGCAGTGGTGAGACACACTATGAAAGCAGCTGCATAGTCAACAGTGGTAGAAAACATATTCAGGAAGCAGCCACTCTGGCTGCCTCGTGTGTGTGTGACGAGGTTGCAGCCTTAGCGTCCAGTCAGCATCGCTAGTTCTCTATAAAACTTCCTAATAACCAATTCATACCTTTGCATTCAGGCTGCACATTGTGCCTGAGCCAACACTGCTGCTAGAATAGTCCGCCACTGATATCCAGCCACCATGAAGAATTCATTTCGACTCAATCTTAAGTTCATGTTTAAAACAAGAAAAAATTCTTTATTACGCAAAACCGGAGTGTCCTGTTTTATTGATGCACCCCAAAACTTTTCTGTAATACTTTGAAAGACAATGGGCTTAGTTCAGTGTAAAGGGGGCCTTAGAAAACTGTGTTTCATCATTTCTTGATAACTGAGCGCCTTTGCTTGTACCTCAACTCACACCAGTCAAGTGGGGTAATGGGTGGAAAATCTTGTTTCACTATGAAAACTTAAATTGGTTTTGAAGCCTTAAAGAATAGTTCAGACAGTGGCTTTGTTTTACTTCACAACAATATCATATGTCAAATCAATTTCAGTTTTTCCTTGCTTTCATGACTACGGATTCAAACGTTAACATTCCAAGTAAACTGATTCTGTATACTGCATTCCTGCCTCACATGTCCACAACATCTTTAGCTCGCCAGCTCCGCTCTGAGCTCTACTTGACAGAGACGTCCCGACCACAGACAGTCCTAACAATGAGGCTTATGTGTGCCTGAGCGCGCCCTGCGGACCGACGGGAGTTCAGGTCCTGAAGTGGCGCCAGTTTCTGCACAAGGTCAATCTCACTCCAACCTTTACTTGAGAAGACAGTGACCTCATCACACTAAGCTATACAAATGAGTTTTTCATTGTTAAAATTTACATTCTTATTTGACTTAAAAGATGGAGACCCAAATGAGGCAGACGTATTCGGAAATGGTAGGTTTTACGTGCAACTACAGACAAAATGAAACTGAGAAACACACGGGGACACATAAGAAGGAGAGTAATTGAGGTCTAATGGTCAATAACCTATACCATTAAAAGACAATTCCACTGAAGCATGTAGAAACAATTTGTTAGAGATGCACTTTTCTCTCTTTCGGTATACATAAGTCTGAGTCACATGGCCCCGTGTGTGCAAATAATTCCTTGCATCCATTTTAACTCGCAGAACACATTACACGGGGTTTAGAGATCTGCGTCGACTGTAACAGTGCTACGCCACGCATAAATCTCCTTTACTGGCTTGTTTCTGACATTATTGCACAACAGCAAACATTCTGCTGGCCCCGAGGTAAGCTGAAATAACAAATAAAACCGATTAGGGCAATGACTGTGGTCTCTGCAACTCCTCTCATCCCTTCAGATGTCATTTTTCATTTTCTCCTTGCTGCTCTTTACTTAGTGAGGTCCTAACGCCATCCATCATTCTCTCGATTCCGCTTTCCTCTTAAACATCCCCCACACCCTCCTCCATTCCATCCTTGCATCCCCTCTGTTGGCATGCTAGAGGAGGGTGGAAAAGGGGGACATCGATCAGGTCCTCATCACTCACCCCAGCTGTCACTCTTACCCCCTTGGTCCCTCTGGTGTCGCACCATCAGGCTGGCGCGTGTCATCGTCTCTGCGGGAGCAGTGGCTCTGTGCCCGGGGTGACTGACAGCTGCAGAGAGGGCGGAGCGAGACAGACCGAGCAACTCGACCTCATGCTCACCTCTCATTAATGCTGCCGGGTGATTGGTGGGTTGGCACACCGCCTGTCACTCACATCACTCAAGAGTGGCCTGATTCATTGGACTGCATCTGTAGGTCAGCCAGGTGAATTTAATTTGATTCCAAGCGTTGACGGACGCTGATTAACCAGACATGACTGTCTTAAGAATTGCGCACGGGGACTAAAGGTAGGATAAAACAAAACAGATTTAATCTGTTTCTGCACTTACATGTTTCAGATCATGAAATAAATTGTATAACCAGACAAAAAAAACAAACAAACAAAAAAAACGGAGTAAACCCAAAAACCTGAACCAAAAACTTTTAAAATTATTATCACATCATTACGCTATCCAAAGCCAAGTTGGACTTATCTAAGAAACTGTTTACCCTCATTGTTAAATCACAGGCTTCAATTACTGATACAGTTAACCTCACATTTTGGTAAGCTGAGTGCAATATCAGTAACCTCACTCTTCTGGTGAGGTTACTCTAAAATATCTCCTTAAGAAAACATATCTGACAGCATGAAATAAGCTAAAAGGTATCCAAAAGCAACTCACCATGTTCTGGTATAAAGAAAGAGGAAGAGTGACCAATAAAGATAAAAAAAAAGTCAATACCAGATTAGCCAAAGCAGATGTTGATGAATCTGAAAACCTTCAGAAAAATATCCAGGGAAAGTTTTTTAAAACTTTTTTGTGTGCATTTCAAAAAATGATATCCACAGTAATAAATAATAGCGGCAGAGTGATGATCTGAGACTGATTTGCTGCTTCAGGACCTGAACCATTTACTCTGAGTGCGGGTTTAGAGCCATTAGTTTTTAACCTTAAGCTCAAGCACAATATGGTGATATGAAAGGATAATGACGTGAAGCACACCAGCAGGTGTTACCCTGAATGGATTTTAAAATAAAAGAAGGTTTTGGGGTAAAGCCTGGATGTAGATTTGATTTAAATGCTGTCGTTAGACCTTAAGAAAGCTGTTCATGGGGCGTGCTGTGGTGGCGCAGGGGTTTAGAACGCCCCACGTTTGGAGGCCTTAGTCCTCGACGCGGACGTCGCGGGTTCGACTCCCGGTCCCGGCGACCTTTGCCGCATGTCTTCCCCTTCTCTTTCCCCCTTTCCTGTCAGCCTACTGCCGCGGAAAAAATGCGAGCCTCTAGCGCTGCAAAAAACTCTTCGGAGAAAAAAATTATATAAAAAAAAAAAAGAAACCCATTCATCCTCGAAAACCATCCAAGGTGCCAGAACTCTGTCAGAATTCTGCAAAGACTAGTTGGCCAACTACCTCCACAATGATGTAAAAGACTCTCTGCCAACGCTTTAATGGCAGCTGTTGCTACCAAGGGTGGAACAGTTTTCTCGTTTAAGGCGTAATTACTTTTTAAATGACAAAAAAAAAAAATAAAAAATTTGAAAACTGCATTTTTCAGTTCAATAAAATGTATTTATTGAACAGAAGAAATCTGTCGCAGGGCCACATAATTCTTGTCCTGTCAGTGATTTATCAAATTATCTAACTGAAAAACCAACTTGGTGGTAAAAAGAAAATAAAACTAATAAAACATTAGAAATCTGTCAGATATATAATGACTGCACCATGCAGCCTGATAATGCCTAACTCATCTATCTCTTGCTGCTGTGGAGTAATGACACTAAACAAGTTGAATTGTACTCCGATCTATAAATCAGTTTGAATGCAATGAGGTTTTCACAGTGCAAGAACTCAACATGATATGTAATAATGTCACTTTTATGGGCTTAAATTTCTCTGAGGCCACTCGTAAAAAATGAGCACACTTGATGTGACAGTTAGGCGCTTTGGATGAATTTGTCTTTTTTCATCAGATGTCGGCAGGATGCTCGCCTAGAATCTGCTCCTTGTACGAGGCACAGAGATCCGTGTTCTCAATCCAAATTAGCGGAACGAGTGAGCTGCCGAATTAGGTGATCATTGAACTGGCGAGTTGCTACACAGTCGGCCGTTCTGTGACGTTCCACTGTCAGCAGTTTGTTGGTGGAGGTGGAGGACGGAGGTGAAGGAGGTTTGAAAAGGAGGAAAATAAGGAGGAGTAGATGCGAAGAGGAGCCAGCGGCAGGGATGATGGACAGCTCACCAGCAACTCATTTATTTTTTTAAGCCAATAATACAAGAATAACAGACACTAATGGTAAGTATTCCAACTCCTATTTGTATTTTAGTGGGAAAATAGTAGTGCAAAATAAAATAAAAATTCTAAGTAAATTGAGCTATAATTTTTTTTTAATAGTCCACTGTCACTACATGCTTGTCGGGGATGAGTGGATTCAATAAAATCTGCTGGATATTCTTAGATAAATCAATTTGAATAATAAACAAAACTTTACTGCATTGTTTGATAGTTAGGATCGAACAATTAGGCAGTCATTCAGTCATATAAATGATTAAATGATTGAATTAAATTTCTGTCCGTAATGTGCTCGAAAGTGATATTTGTCGCAAACTGTTGCGACATAAAACAATATTTTTTTTCTACATAAGTCTGAAGAATGTCCACATTTAAAAACATCAAAAGAGTAGAAAACAATGTCTGTCCTCAAAAACTGACAGGCAAAGCAAGGAAAGCACTAATTACCCCATATTAACATCCAGACTGATGTAGATGAATCTGTTGACAGGGTAGATATTAGATGTTCTATCCAAAAATCTATCCTTTATTAAAGACAGCCTATGCAGACTACAACATTGACCTCCACTGTCTAGAAGCACAAAGTGCTATTTAATAAATGCTGGTTGGAGTGTCACACTGCAGAGATACTTTTCTACGGCAGAAATTGAGATGTTGTTCAGAGTTGATGGGAAGATGGACGGAGATAAACACAATCCTGGGAGACAAACAATTAGAGGCTTCAAACAGCTGGAGCTAGAGCTGGAACAAGAACTACAAGCAGTTATGAATGGGCTCCAAGCCTGACCCAGCTAGTTCACCCTTGACCCCGCCTCTTCCCATGCACTCTCCTCTCTCCCTCCTGTCAGCCTGCCAGCTCCGAGGCTTTTTGCACATCAACCGAGATGGGAACTTGCAGGATAGCTTTGACTCTTGAAAGGTTTGGCCAAAACAACACATTTTGCCTGTGGGTGGTATTAAAATCCCATCCGCATCAATTCCACTCCTGCTAAGCCCCTCCCAGTCCTCCGCGAGCAGAGCAAACATCATCTGGGTAGATGACTTTACAATTGGGATTTATTAAAGCATTTTCATATGCTACAGTGGCTCAGTCGCTGTGTTTGAGGATGATTTTATCTAAATCCAGTTGAGAATGGCAGGACTTTAAATTTATGCTCACAGATGCACTCTTTTCAATCTGACAGAGCTTGAGCTATTGCATAAGGAGTAATAGGAAAACATTTCAGTTTCTAGATTTTCAAAGCTGGCCAGGCCATACACCAAAGACTTGCAGCTGTATTTGCACAAAAATAGTTCTAACAAGTATATTGACTCAGGCAGGCTGAAAACAAATACGCACAACAATTTTCAGATTTTTAATTTTAAAATGGCCGCACCATTTTCCTCTTTCACTTTCTGTTGCTCTACCACATAAAATCGAAATTACACACATTGAGGTCTGTGGTTCTGAAGTTAAACAATGTGAAAAAGTTCAAGGGTTATGAACAGCCTAACCCCAAGCTTAAAAATATAGAAGTGAATAGAGGCCAGAATAAGCCCTTTTGCTGTAGATAGCTCATAAAGCTTAACCTCAGCAAACCAGCAGTTTCCTTTTGGCTTTTCTTCTGTGATACTTAGCTGAAGCTTAGTGGGACTTGACAAGGCAATGCTGCACTGCCCCAGTAAACAACTGCCGAGTCCTCAGTCCCAGATCAACATCCTGAACTCAATAACAAGCTGCGAGCACGCAGTGTGTCAGGGACCCATCTGGACATCGACTGAAAGCTGCACTTGTTTTTCTTTTTTTTTTTTTTTTTTTTTTTGATGCTGTGAATTCCACCTTTGTTTGTGAGCCAATTCTGAATAATTACAAAAGCAGGGGATTTAATCAAGGACCAGCTGTCTGAAGTAATGCATGTGTTTGTTTTTTCTATGTTTGTGTGCACCGATGAGGTCCTCGCATCAAAGTGAATCAGAAAATCACAGAGGAACAGCTATGGCAACATCTGAAGCTTTCCCTTAAAACTACAAACACACACACACACACATGCAGGAACGCACTAACCGCATCTTTCGTAGAAGGCGGCAAGCACACACACATCCAAGTCTAGATCTGGGGTTTGAGTGTTTTGAAAAACGTTGTCAGCATGCGGTAATAAGAGCAGAACCATCTGCCTCACTGTTACAAATAGCTTGAATGTGTGAAAGATGCTGTGCGGTTAATGGACTTGCACAATGTGCTATTGTCTTTTAAAATAACAAAATCTGGTGAGACGTGTGACACGCTATCCATCTGTCACACTCAGCATCTATCTCACCACTGATTAGCTGCTACAATCGTGGACGTCTGATGAAGCTTCACCACAAGCCATCGACTGCGCCGGGTTTTTAAAAAATTCTTGTGATTGGACTGAAAGTGAGGCGACTGCATGTGGTGGTTGCAGGACTTTAACAGGTGCATTATATGTCCATTGTTGAGTGTTTTTTTTTTACTCGAAATTTCACCTCATCAGCTTTAGTACAAACAAAATCCCGGGGAATTATGTGGTTTTTGAAAACCATTTCAAATATTTACAGAGCAGCCAGTGGTAAGATAACGTCCTGCAAATGTCCTCCACTGGATGATTTGCAAAGATGCTGTGAAAGCCTCAACTAACTAGACATTTATAAATATAGTGCTTTTACAGATTTTTACCATAGTTTTTCCAACAATGTTTCTATTCTAATGTTTTACATATTAGGGCTAAGAAAAGGAGCCAATGTGGAAAAGCTAAGTGCAGAAAACTAAGTAAACCCAATGATTCCTAACTTTAACAAATTTCAATCCTCAGTCTCTACAGC
Organism: Alfaro cultratus; assembly: GCA_903066825.1. Taxonomy (NCBI): domain Eukaryota; kingdom Metazoa; phylum Chordata; class Actinopteri; order Cyprinodontiformes; family Poeciliidae; genus Alfaro; species Alfaro cultratus. The sequence goes on from CAEFZX010017637.1 coordinate 226,484, forward strand.
TATGCGTCAGGCAATTTTTAGACATTTGTTTCTGCACAGCTCTCTTATGGACCCCACCATGCCCTTTTAATCAGGTTGAGGCCTGACAGGGCGAGTGGAACATCTTGATTTGTTCCTTTTTCATCCACTCAATTGTAGATTTGTTGCTGTGTTTGTTGTCGATCAATACATTTAAACAGAATTCCATCAGTAGGACAGATGAACTTGCATTTAACTCTTGACTAATTTGGTAAAAAGAGGAACCCAGGTTCTGAAGATGCAAACCAAGCCAAACAGTTGGTTATAGCCCAATGTCTCCATTTTGTTTTCATGTGTCCAAAAATACTTTGTTGCAAAAGTCTCGTGGTTATAATACTTTTCTAACTGATCCATTGCTACCATATACTTTCAGAGAGAATAGTCATATCTGAGCAACCAATCTAAACAAGTTGTAATTTATAAGGCTACTTCTGATGGTATTGGAAAACTTTGAACATTAGACAGGCTTATGTTTCCCTCTACTGTTCAGTTATCATGCACATAGAGCAGCTTTCTCTACCTGTTGTCTATCTATGTTTGTTAGCATGAATGCTGCCCACTACACAAGTAACTAACCCATTAATTTAATAGCAGTAGCCAATGTAAAACACGGATATCTAAAAATGAAAAATTGTATTTAGTACAGAAAGCATTTATAGTAACTAGTTTGACTACCAACAAGGTAGCTTTTTTAGTTGCTACTTTTTTTAATATTTATTATTTAAAGCATCTGACCACCAAGCAGTGTTGTCTGAGGGTGGGGTAACTCTGCAAGGAAAACATCTTAAGTCAATTAATTTGTAGATAATATTATAAAGAGGACATGATTAATAAAGTATATATCTAAAAGCAAACAACAGCAACAATTAGAAACTAAAAAGTATTTTGTTTGTGTTTGGTGTCGCAGATAAATCTGTCAATTTGAACATTTTGTTACCTGAGAGATTCTGCCATGCGCCGCAGGTCTTCATTCTGCTGCTTAAGCCGCTCAAGCTTGGCCAAAATCTTGGAGAGTTCCCTGCTGGACCGCTCCGGATGCTCGCTGTCCCTCACCAAGTGGCCACCGATGTAGAAGAGGAGAGTGCCCCAGGCTAGCAGCACCAGGGTAATCCACCGCCAAGAGCCTGCCCAGGGCCTCATGCTTCTACCACGCCCACCAAAAATGTCTTGTGGTGTGCCCGTCCGCCCGTCGATCCACCAGCCGACCTGCCTGCCTGGATGCGCACGCAAGCTGTGTGCTCCGTCACCAGAAATGCCACCGCGCTAATCTTGGCACTGGCATCTTTGCAAGGATGACAAATGGCAGATAAGTGGGAGATGTGTGCCTCTGTGGCTCAGGATTATCTATGAAAAGGCAAACGGTGCTTCTCCAGTGATCAGCCAGTCTTTCCTGCGTGCTAAAGCATGACGGCCCGATTAGTGGCTTCACCTCTCCCCCGGCTCCACGCTGACCAGCTTATCCAAGAATACTGTGCTGTCCGTCCAGTCCCACTGGATTCTTCTACTCAAGTTGCATTCTGCAGAAACAAAGAAAGAAAAAAGGAGTTAGCTGGGTCACGTGTGGTTAACGCTGATATGCAAACAAGCTCATTAGTAATTTTTTATTTGCAAATATGTCCTGAGGCAAATAGAAGCACTTTAAGGATTGGCGAAAAGCAACAATACAACTGAAGTGGAAACAGACAGCGCCGTGCAGAAGATGGAGCAGCTCTGGATGCTGCTGACTTGTCCCGACAGAAACCTGTCTCAGCAGCCCACAGGATTGATCAGCATGACACTGCAATTTGCATTTACACAGTGATGTGCAGTCCCTAAGCTGAGCTGCACTTCTGTAGAGACAGGACACGGATGTTCCACTTTGTGCGTCTAGCCTGTTCGCACATTATGTACACGCTTGTACACATCCACAATGAACTCGGCATGCACATATACACAAGCAAGGACACTAAAAGATTCAGTTTCTTTTTCTTTTTTTTTTTTTTATTCAGTCCAGTCACCACATATTCACCCATCTTCTCCCTCAAGGGTTGTGCTTTAACCCTCAGTTAAAACACGACCTTAGCTAAATTATTCAGAAAAAGAATTAGAGATGCTTTTCCTGGACCGGTTTTCTGATCTGCAAATTCACACTATAACAACAAATAAAAGAAGGGAATGTATTGCAGGGTCCTTGATGGATATGGGAGTTATGAGTCCTAAAGCATTAAATATAAGATCAACGCCTCTACTTTTCTAGAATTGCGTCACTAATGGTAGCACCATGTGGGAGTAGCTTTGTTACATTAGTTCTGATTTGTCCTCTTTGTAGACTTTTGTGCATAATTGTTTTGGTTGAGGCAGTGAATGTTTCACCAATTATTCCCTCTGGTTTTGGATGCTGTGCAGGGGGAAGGAATTTTGCTGTTACTTTTTTTACTTTCAGACAGTTGCTATTATGAGTAACCGTGGCAACAAGGTGCTGTTTTCAAAACTCGAACCAGCTGATTAGCTTCACAAAAACTCAAAAAATACCTGAACTATGACCCAAAATCTTGGAGGCTTTTTGGATGTAGAGCAGGACCAAAGAGCAGAAAGAAAAGGAGGAAGTACAAGCCATCTCTTTCATCCATCATAATGGGCGAGGATCATAACCACGACTCAAACGTCTTTCTGTACATATGGCCAGACAGAGGTTTAAAGAGGAGCGGTAAAAGCAAATGAGGTGGATTAGCAGTTCTTTCCAACAACTAATGATGCCATGCAGGACATGTTACTGTGAAATATCGTCTTTGCTGCAAGGGAAAGCATGTCATAAAACATATAGCTAGTCTTCAGTCAGAATTGCATCTTTACACATTTTCCTAAGTTTTAGCTTATTGTTAACAAACCACCAAGTGGTTAATGCATTAAGAGAAGGAAAACAGTGATAGTTTAGAATTTTGTTACATTTAATGAACTTCTTTTTTGTGTGTGTGTGTATTTTGTCAATGATTGTTAATTTGAGACTTATCAAGTAAAAACTGTCCAATTCTGGTCACTGTCCCACATCTGGAGTAAAAACCCAACAAAAAGTTTTCCTAATAATCTCTGTGACAGATTGAACCCGTCTCAAGGTGATTCAGTGCACTACCAGAGAAGAGGAACAACTAGAAAAAAACCCAACCCTGGATCACCTCTTTCCTTCATCCCCAAGCAGCAGAGAAGATGGGGATGGATGCGTGCTGAGTTTATGAAGCAGCCTTCGCTGTCAACTCCCAAACAAAGCCCTGCCATGTCACCGAGACCAGACCAGTGACAGGATGAAGACTGGCAGATATGTGCCTGCGTGTGCAAGTCATCTACATGTGTGCCAGCATAACAGCAAGCTGGAATGACGCCAAACATCCTAGATGTTCCATGAGTGGCACTGGTTGGGATGGGCTTGATTGGCATGCTGCAGCCTCTCTTATGTTTCCATCTGAGCTGCAGAAACTGAGTAAAAATGTCCCTGCTGGGTTCTTGTGGCAGCGAGGAAACGAGTTAGCGGTGGCTCATGTTTACAGTAGTAGTAAAGTTGATATGTAGGACATAAACAGTGGCATGCTATAATATTTTAGGGTGTGTTCAGGCAATGGGGGCACAAACTTCCCAGTAAAACACAGAGGTACAGATGAATCCTCCTCACTTCTGACTGAACAATGTAGGAATACTGAAATCTGTGAAGTAGTTAGCAACAGTTACAGTTCTGCCTATCCTGGGCTGACATGCGAGAAGCTCCTTTTTATGCATGCAGCACAACAAAGTGCTGAGCTGTGTTTTATTATGGAAAATAAGAGGTGCATGAGGATAGCACTAAGCTAGATAATGGATGATTGGGACTTCACTAAAAGCCAGGCTGAATGAACCCTTGTCTCTGTGTTTGAGGAACCATAAATGGGGTTTGAGTGCATCAGACTAAAACAGATACATGTGAAACTTCTCAATGTTTAAATCGGATTTGACAAGATTTTGAGATTAATTTTAACCTACTTGTGAAGCTCATACTAATAAGTGAAAACAGACACTAAAAATGGTTCAATGGAGGGGTAGTGATGTCACAGCATATATTGTGCATAAAGGTATTTACTTTCAAGGCAAGTTGAAAGTATAGTCACTGCATTAGGAGACAAAAGGGATCTTTTTTTTCATACGCAACTGTTTTTGCACAAGAGGCAAACAGGACCTAATTATTCAACCGCTTCACTGGAGAGCTTATTGTTGCTAGGTAACAAATAACTTCTTCAGTGGCCTCTAATATCAGCTTCTTTTTCTTTCCATGGTTTTATAGTGTTGGCAGGTTCAAACTCCTCGATTGTGATTGTTCAGGGAAATGGAGGCGTTAATGACAAGGTCGGTGTTCCAATGACTTTTAAACTGAAAGATCTGGGACTGCAAGGGGTCCAACTGTATCCCCCGAGCCTCTACATGACGATGACATTGAATGCTGTCAACCTTAAATGTCATAAAAGTCATAAGTAAAGAGATTCAGCCAGCACCAAAAAAATAGCACTACTTTGTAAAGTTTTGCTATCTTCCTATACAGCTGTCTTTCATCTTGTCTTTTTGCTTCAGTAATTAAAGTATTTTTGCTTTTACTTCAGCTTTAGTTTCTAAGAGATGACATGTTTTCTGTTGCTATGGCATTGTGGCTTAAAGTTTAAAAATAAGTAAACGAGTACTTGAATAAAAAAGTTCATAAAATTACTTAATCAACATCTTGTGATCTGACAGCCTGCTTGCTGCGATGCAGTGGGAAAGCAGGATGTTCCTTAATTGCAGCTCTGCTTATATTCATATTTCCATTGTGTGAAATGTTGTAACCAGTTGTTAAAAAAACAAAAACAAACTGATTAATAAGGAATAAGATTAACAGTGTAAAAAAAAAAGAAAACGTAATATCTTGTGGCGACTTAAGTTTTGGGAAAACAAGCAATTTGTCTCCTTGAGGCAGAAACCTTGCATTTTTATTTTTAGTCGTATCTCGGCTCTTCCATTGATAAATACCCTGTGAAAATGATCAAACATAGCTTGTGACTTTCACCAAAGTCTGTGAATTTACATTCACAAGTAACACATTTTTTCATTCCTTAAAAAGTTTAAATTCTTGGAGATAGAGTTTCTGTATGACTCCAACAATTTGCGAATTACTGTTTAACTTTTGTTTTTTCAGTGAGCATTTGCTTGGAGAGGCATTAAGGCTACACAGTAAGCATAGCATTACAAGAACTTGTGCATAAGCATAACCGTTGTTGGGCTAGTTACAAAGTCTAAATCTACTATCAGAAAAGATTAGTTACTATAACTATGTAAATGACTCTATGTTACAATGTCACCAGGCGACTCTAAACCCATCCAAGCATTAAACAGATGCTTAGAACAAATCAATATGTGGATGTGCCATAACTTTCTCAAGCTACCAATAAACTTGATTGATATTTTATCCTTCAAAATCTTTAAACTGAGCATTTAATGACACCATGTGGCATGTATTATTATATTACCACTAGAACGGTAATTTATTTGGTAATCCTTGTTGTTGAAGGCTGAATAAAACATCCTAGTGTTTAGAGCTTGCAAGGTGGTCAGGTCATGAAGCAACTACTACAAAACAGCAGACCTCAAGCAATTTCTTATAAAGTCCTTTTAGCAGTGACAGAAGTAATGATTTTTCCCCCACTAGCTGGATAAACTGCTCATTATCTGAGTCTTCTGTTTGCCGTGAACCCAAAGGAGAAAGACATAAACACTTTTTAATTATTTGTTTACTGTCGCAATTCATATAGTTATCGCAACATTAATCAGTGTTATCGAATGTCGCTTGTTTCTAAAATACCGTGCGGCTCTAATTCCTGCCAAACAGTAAAATGAAAATCATAACAGACATTCCTGACACAGCATATCTGGACAGTCTATATCGCCAATTCCAGTCAAAAACTGTAAAAGTAGATTGAGTAATGTAATCACTTTGCTTGAGTTTACAAAGACAGCAGCAAAATGTGACCATGACCACTTCAATAAGATTCTGGTAAATAAACCTACTCTGCTCAGAATGTGTGAAACCTGCAGGTTTGCGTGTTGATTCAGTGTCTAAATGAAAGCCATTCGTACCAACTGAACATTAGGACAATTATCAAATCCAGTCAGTGGCTTCAGAAAATGAGCAGAAAGGATTCTATAGTTCCTTTTCATCTTGCCTTTCAGCTCAGCTTTGGCTTTGATGTAGTGGCACAGGAGAGGAGAAACACATTATAAAGTTTCAGATAGCCTGGTTTTTATAATTAAAAGACTGAAGCGTTGTCTATTGAGTCCTCTGTCCGCAGAAAGTAACCCGATTAAAGAGAAAATGTTGCTCTGCTATGATACTCTGCTACAATTTGTTCCACTGATGAAAATCTGCTAGAGTAATATTCCACTGAAGATTTGAGCAATTTCAGAACCCTCTCACATCTGCCCTTCAGTCAAACGAACAGAAGGGTATACATTATTAATGGAAATGATAATAATGCCATTTAAATAAATAAGAGTTTCCCCACTGTGGGACAATTATGTAAGTTGGACAGTGTGACAGACTTGCTGACCGAGGGATTTTAGAAAAGTTTTCTCCTTTATTCCCTTAAATCCTCTGCCTCAAAGTAAAGTGGAGACATGAATGCAGCTCTTAGCGGTAATGGGCAGGATGAGCTATGTGTCCTCATAAACATACAGCCTTCCTACTTTGTAAATGGATATGATAAGTAGGCCTGTGCTGTTCATAAACACAACCTTTGTCTGCACCTGCTACACCCGAGCTTCCCAAAGCTCTCTCTTCACCTTGAATTTTTGATAACTTTATGTTCCCTTTATGGTCTGAGCTGTTGAGGTGTGAGTGACCTGTAGGACGGACTGTTGGCACCATCACAAAATGTAGCTGAGCAGGAGCAACTTGAAGAGGCCTGGGGGTCAGTAAGACTGACCTGCTTTTGGGTCTGTTGGTGATTTTTTTTTGTGTGTGACTGAGGGCATGGTAGGGGTCATTTATCTGCAGCCCCCGGTCTCCAGACAATAAGAACGGCGATGAGGTTCGCTACTGAATTATGCATGCAGCTCAGCTTACGGCGGCTTCTTTTACACCAACACAGCAACTCAGCTCCGAGGTCAATGTGGAGATTGTCACCCATATTGGACATTTATAAAGAAGTGTCTAAACGATATAGGAACGCCTCTTAAAACATTCTAAATCATGTATACACAGTATGTACTCACTTCTCATTTCTGCTTGTTCAGAGGATTATATATAAACTGTATGTGCGTCGCTAATGGCAACCCTAAGGGGTTATGTAGCATGATGTGATGCATGTCATGGCATATAAAAATGGTGGAGGAGAGGTATGATGTGCTTGAAAAACAGGTGCGAGATCTGGAAATGAAGGCGGAACAGTCTTGGAGAAGAAAGATTAAAGAAAGCGGGAAAGCTTTTTCACACAAACTTACACATATAAGCAATACTTAAATATTTATATGGAATACAAAACCCAATGTGAGCCCCGAATGAGGAGCAGATGGGCTTTTGCTGATAACATCAAAGTATTCCAAACAATTTTGATTTTTCTAGTGCAGCACATCACCGGTCTGAGACATTTGATGGACCTTATCAGTTTATGAGGTACAATGCAGGGGAATTTCTGCTTGGACTACAGAAACAAAACATTAACAACAAAAATGCCAACTCTGGCGGCAGTTTTTATCTATAATGTATCCTGTAATGGTCTTTGCTGAGCAGGCGTTTTGTTTTTTTGACAGACATCTCTGTTGCCATTAAGCTACAGTCTCATAACTGGCAGCAAAATCTCCACAGTCCCTCCTGGCATAAATATTCAGCAACCTTCTGTTCTTGGAATATTTATTCTAATTAAGTAGTTTTAGATACACAATGGTGACAACTTTTCAACTGAGTTCAGAATAGTTTGAGTTATATTATATGAAATATTAGTCAAAAAGGGATCTTAATTAATAGAATGAGGGGGAAAGAGTCTCCATGTAAATGCAGGACAGATGTGAACCCTGCCTTCCTGATTTAATATATTAATGCATATTTAATATATTTTAGCAAAGTATGCTATGTTTGTCTACTGGTTCCACCAATGGTAAGGCTCCACTTGGACTAAACTGTGGTGTTCAGTCATTGTTCTAGAATGGCAGGTGTGGTGCTGAAAGCTGAGAGATCATGGCTGAACTTAAATCATATGTATCAAACATTTCCTGAATTAAAAACCTTAATCCTCTCACATAACGTTCATTTCATAAAACTTATTTAGCTGCTTCTATTAGCTGTTTGAATATGTGTGAATTTTGCTTATTTATCCACTGTTGAGTAGACTATACTGTTTAGTTTATTGATCCTACTAAGAAACAAGATGAACCTCTGACTTGATTGTGAATAAATCATAGCCTAAAAAAATACAGATATTGCAAATATAAAAATAAACATTTCTACTTACATTATGCTTTTTAGCAGAATATGAACCTGATTGGTTTATAAACATTATTATAAATTTAACAAAGCTTATAACTCTTAATGAATCAATGTTTTGTTTTGGGGGGTTTTTTTCACATTTTTGCTTCCGTCAGAGGCCAAAATGTTATCCGACTGCAACTTTTTAGTAAATACGAATGCAAGAAAATGTGCGACTCACTCAGCAACAGAACGTTACCCCTCCCAGCGCTGCCTTTCAATTCTGGTCCTGTGCCAAGATGCAGAGGCGCCCATAGCTTTTTGGGGTGCCCCCAGTGTTTTACATGCAAGTGTGTGCCACACAGAGAGAAGTGGTGTGTGTGTGTGGGAGTGGGAGAAGCAAAACGCTGGCTACAGCTGACTGCATCCGCAGACATCCAGGCATCCACCCTCACACATCGGAGAACGGTAAATATTTCATGAGCTGCTGTTTACTTCACAACATTTCTAAGCCGAATGTGCAGTAGTCCATTAACTTAAGCTAAAAGGCGGAGAGAAAGCCGGGCATGAGGACAAGCATGGGGGAAATTGGAGAAAATAGATTGATGGAGAGCCGGGGGACTAAAGGGCACGGCGGCCAAATAAATGCAATGAATTTTAATATACACATATGGAAGGAGAGACCCACAAGCAAACATATTATAAACCACGGTCATGTCCTCAGTGGGAGTTTATTATGCAGCCATTTTATAATTGCACACAAATTACAGTACACGTAACTAACATTTACAGACTGATTAAAATATTGCATTATTTTTATTTCTTTCCATGTCACAATTTAGGATGTGATGAATTAAGTCATTTGTTGTGTAGTAGATGGTTTGCTAGGAAATCTGGAGTACAACAGTAACCCAATAATTCAAACCTCAAAATAAACATGTTATTCTATACATTTTTCAGTTTTATTTAATTTAGTAAAATCAGCAACAACTGCCCATTTTTAGTCTTAAAGCTCTCTGTCAAGAGAGTTTACATCCCTCAGCTGTGTACAATCAATTTTATAGAACAATATACGCTTTAAATAGGACCTTAATCTGATGAGGTTGTAGATAAAGCTCAAGATTTAACATTTTGTTTGAGTATTGCCTGGACTGTATTATCAACCAAAATCCTGGCAAGCTAATTTGAGTGTCCAATTTTTAAAAGCCACAGTCTATATTTGTGTGGAAGTTTGCAAAACTTATCATAAGCCTTCCACTTTATGTTGTTGATCAAAGAAATAAAGGTATTCTCTAACAGTGTTTCCTAGATGCTTTGTCGCCATATAATAACTGAAACTGCATTGAAGTACTTTAGACCCCCAAATACCAACAAGTCATATAAAAATGGAGGGGAAACATGATAGCAGAGTAAAAACATCAGCTGAAGAATGACAGTTCTAGTCAGGCATTCTTTTTTATTATTGGTTTAGACTTTCTTATTCTTCAATTGGAAGAGACAGAACAATGAATGACTGTTCAGGGCATCCATAGTTTTTTATGCAGTGGCAAAAAGACACCACGTTAAGTATGTAGGGCAATGTTCAATGACATGTACCCACGAGCTCCACTGCTTGGCCAGCCAGCAAATTCTTCAAACAGACCCAAATGATTTAGTGGCCCACTTAAACAACTGACCCAAAATGTATCTGCAGAAAAAAGAAAAAGCAACAAATGGGCTCAAAAGGAGACGGATCACTTTACGTTCCAGTGGAAAAAAGGGGGTTAAACAATTTGAACAAACAAAACACTAATTCAACTGCGCTACTGTGATATTTATCTGCAATTTGGGGGAAAAAAATATCTCATTTATTTACATTTCTTACTAGTATACATGAGTAACTGCGTTATATATATATATATATATATATATAGAGAGAGAGAGAGAGAGAGAGAGAGAGTAAAGATTCCTTTATTTAAAATAAATTGAAATAAAAGCTAATTTGACAAATTTCGTGTGAAGTATATTGGCTGATAAACTAGAGTAATGTAAGCCTGGGAGATCATTTAAATGTTACCATTTAACTTCTAATCAAATAAGGATGAGCAAAAGTCAATTATTTCCCCTCTCTTTTCAAGAGGTATCCACAGAGACGGTCTTTCATTTTCATGAACGAACTGTGTGTGCTTTTGCTTTCACTAAAGCACTTAAGCTGCTCCACTTCATTGCAACTTTGGGATTAAGTCTCCTCAAAGTGGCTAAAGGTCTCGGAGAAGTTCTACCGGTGCCATCGCTTGGCCCGCTCCAGCTTGGCGCTCAGAGTCCCAGCCAAGCGCCAGGCCTCTTCTTCAAGGTTATCTCTGTGGAAAATTCGCTGACAGCAGGATACACATGGACTCATGTCCCCAGGGTGACACTAAGTTTGGTACTCATGCATACACGCACCCACACACACCTCACTGGCCAAGAGGTGGGGGTATGATGTGGCTCATTTGTGCCAACAGTGTATGCAAACAGGTTTTAATTGCCACAGAGGGACATAATTAGCAATGAAAAGCACCTATCACTCCTCTGCTTTATTACTTTTTATGTCCACATAAAACCGTGGAGTTGGGAGGGGGTCACACCTGCCAACCCAATCTGTCTCCTGACGAGAGAAGGTGGATCTCAGGGCCGAGCCACGGTCAAGGGCGGCGTTGTAAATCCTCCGTGTCAGGGAAGGTGATGAACTGGCTCTGCAATGGAGCGTGCGTTTGTATTTGAGAGAGACAAACTTACAGAGCAGGAGTCAAAGGCATTCAAGTGGGTGCATGTATCAGGCCTCCAGCGAGAGCCAAGGACCTTGGGTGTTGGTGTTTATGTCGTGATGGGCGGTTGGCAGAGTAATTTCAAATCGATCATTTACTCTACGCTCAGTGCTGTAAAGAAATCCTGTATGAGCCCAACTGCAGGCTGCGAAGAACCTTGACCATCGTGATGTGAGAGCGAAAAGAATAAACTCAGGGTCAGAGTTACCCCTCTACCTCGAGCAGTATTGCTGCTGGGACTCACACGCATTTACTGTCTGTTCCAGTTTCTGTTCCACATAATGAGTCCCAAAGAAGACTGACCTTTCGCAGCCCGGGGTGCCAGGGACCGGCTAAAGAGAGGGGAGGGTGAACGGGTTTTCAGTGACCCCATGCAGAGAGGATGCCAGTCTTCATTTGGTCATTTTAAACAGGCTTCCTAGAGATTTTTCATAAGAGTCCAGACTATAAATTTCTAGAGTTGTTTTGAGATGCATTTTAAATTACATGGCAAAACATTTACTGGAAATAAATGTTATATTGACCAAGCTTTAAATACAGAACCAGCAAGAAGAGAGGAAGGAATACGGTGCTTGCACAAACAGACAGAAATAATGTACGGATGGAAAAGATGGATGAATGTGGAGACAGATGATCAAATATATTTAAGTCAATAAAATAGGAAGTAAAATAAACGTTTTGTAAACCAAATTAAATCTGAGCTGGAAAACATGAATATGCAATGAACTGAATGCACTTCATTTGCAATAGAAAAGAAACAGAAAAACAAAGGAATACCAAAGCAAAAAGTAAGCATAGAGAGTAATAAGAGAGAGTGGTAGGGGCACCGTTACAGATGAGGTTTGATTTTATACCCCGAATATGCACGGATGTGTAATGCAACTCAGTGGATCCTCTGAACATTCACATTGTTCATATTACAATCAGAATAAAGCTGCAAAAGTGGTGAGACCAAATACTGATGATTGTCATTTCTATAATTTGTCTGCAGTGAATGCAAAATAACAGTAAAAGCTAAAGAGTCTAAAAATATTCATAATTACTAGTTTCTAAGTTTATAGTTACGGTTGTAGCTTCTAAATGACGCAAACATACGTTATTTTCCCCTCGCTGTGCACTGCAGCAGCAACCCTCCTTTGCGGTATTTTTTTTATTTCTGTCTCTTTACGACCCTCGCTGAAGGTTTAGTTGGCCCTGATGGATTTAAAATGGCAGAATGGAAGAAAGATAGATGCTGTCAGTTTGAGGTGTGCCAAAGTTGACACAAGGCTGGCATAATGCAAGGTGGTTTCATGGTAATGTCATCAATTCCAAGAAGAAAGGACAAGACTACAAATGAGGTGCTTCTGGCTTAGACGCAGTGACGTCTGGGAGGAAATAACGCAGAGATGTTACACAGTCTCCAGACAATTTCACAAGCAGGGTAGAGACGTCTATGTAAACCAAGCAGGGACTTCACGTTCACCCTTTAAAAATACAACGTTTAAAGCTTCAGATCAGTATTTATAGCATCTTTACATGCAAAATTCAACATATATAACATATAATATATTATTAAATGTGTGACAATACATCCATAACACCAACATTGATTTCACAATCGGTATATTTCTACTTGTACAATGAAAATCAAAAATTTAATGAAACTGATATTTTTTACTAGATAAAACTGTCACATTTATATTCAGCTCCCATGAGTCAACATCAACTTATGCTATATTTGCTGCTGCTAGTCTACAGGGGTTGGCCTCTACCAAATTTGGACACCTCAAGGCTGAAGTATTCTGTCGAATCTCTGATTTTTAAGACAATGCTCTCCTTGCTCAGGCGGCTACATTAAGTGTAGTTTTGTTAGGTATGTTTTGGGCTGTACTATTTTCATGAATAAAGTTGGAACTGAAAAGTGCTCTTTGAGATGTTTTGTATATTAAACCTCCTCTTCATGATTCACTTTGTTCACTAGTGTTCTCTGAAGTCGGATCTTTACTGAGATTAGGTGACTTCTGAATTATTTTGGATTTGCTTGATTTAATTTAAGGGTGTCAGAGCAATCCCATGAGAAAAAAAATCCAATAAAACACAATAAAGTTTGTGGTAGCACTGAGATGTGAAAACGTTTTAAGGTGTGTGAATAGTTTAGCAAGTAAAAGATAATAGTGAAAGGGGGAAAAAAAATAGGAAAACTAGGAAAAGCACTGCAGTGAGAACGAACGGAGAATAAATGTGTCTGGGGTTGAAACAGGCGGTTAGGGAACACCAGCCACAGAGGGAGACGGTGAGGAAAAATTGCTGTGATCTTCTCTTGCAATCTCCCAATAAAAGCGAGGATTGACGAGAACAGGGGAGCCCGGCAGTCTCATGTGCAATAAGTTACATTTCCAGCACAATAAGCAGCACGCCCCACCGCTGAACATTTCATACCCCTCGCATCTTCTGCGGCCGAATTTACAGCCGGCGGTTAACTCCCATTATGCCCTGGCTCAGGGCAAACGTAACACCACCCTGCAACAATTCAAAGCTCTCTCTCTGAGGCTTGAGTCATAAAGCAACGACGACCGGGGCTGGAAAAAGAAAAGATGAAGAGGAGAGAGCTTTGGCAGGCGAGACGCAAGCAGCTGTGGAAGAGGAAGACTAAAGACAGGGAAGAGGGCAAAGGACACAGCTCAAGCGTGTAGAGGCAGACAAAAGAAGAGAAATAGCTCTAGAGACATACAGAGGTGGAAAATAATAAAGAGGCAAGGAAGGAAAAGAAGAGACGAGACATGTGGCAATGAAAAAAAACACGAGATGCAAAAGAGATTCATCACTGCGCTACATAAACCCCCATCATTTTCCTCTTAATGGATGGCTAATATGTTGACCTTAAGTCTAATCAGTGAAGAACTCCTGTGCTCTGTTCAGCCTTAAAGCTTTCACCTTGACAGGAAAAACAAAAATTAGCTGGCACCTGTCCCAGGCAGCTGATTGCAAGGTAACCTTCCTGGCATGAGCATAAACAAAATCTTTCTGCAACGAAAAAACAAAGCAGTTTTATGCATTTTGAAATGTTATCGGATTAAAAGAGCGTTTGACCGAAAAAGACAAGATTGTTGAAGTTTAATCTATTTTGGGACGCAGAGTCGAACAGAAGTCGGGACGTCACCGGCAAGCAAAACGTTGCAGGGGCTCTGCATTTTCTGTCAGCTTCATTCTTTCTTTCTCGTTTCTTAAGATATCCAAGTGAGATGGAACAAAAATAAAGCATCGGCTCAACCTTCAACCACTGGTCTGTCTGCATTGTGCTTCTGACATGCTGCCAACCTCCATAAATAACAAGCAGACAGTGAAATTAATAATTGACAAGTGTAGATGAGAGAGTTTGTTGCCTTGCCCTTATATGAACACCTCTGCGGGTGTTCTTCCATCTTCTACTTTATTTTGCTCCCTTGCTTCCTCTTAACTCCATTTCCTCTTCTTCATCCTTACTGAATTTGGTTAGAGCTTGGCATTTAAACCCCAACCCAGTGGGACCTCAAGGGAACAGCGTTGGGTAAGCCTGTAATGAATATTCTAATTTAATCAGTTTGGGTCTGGGTCACTTGAAAATATTTAAACAGTCTTACTTTAATTTAACAATGAGAAATTATGAAATTCCTGAGCACAGTAGCCTTGGATGTACACGGGCTTGTACTCCTTCAATTCTTTCACATTTTGTCACATTATAGCCGTAAATTTTATTAGGACTCCATGTAATAGACAGGCAGTGCATATTTTTGAAATGAAAGGAAACAGATGATTTTTAAATTTTTTTATGGACAAAAATAATCTGAAAAGTGGAATTCGTATTCAGAAAGGGTGGCCAAACGACTTCTTTAGCCCGGACATGTCCACTTGTGCTTTAATCAACTAGTGCGCTGCACAAAATACAAAAAAACTTTCCTTTTTTGACATCTACTGGGAGCTGCTGCCAGGTGGGTGGTTCAGAACGAACGGCGACTGAGTGCGTGGCGGATGGAGCAGAGAGGAAAGCAGATATGGAATACAGCGGGCTGCGCTCCAGCTCCGCAGCTGATGTTTACAAAGTGCAAATATAGCTTTATGTACAAGACGGAAAATACATTTCCTTGATATCATCCCAGTTGAAACAAAGGGGGCGACGCAGTGAACCACAGCAGAAGATAGCTGATGTGTCTCTGTTCTCATCCCATATGTCACATGAACACAAAAACTATAAAAAGGTTGTGCATAAAGAGGATCAATCTATTAAATTGACCGAGGATGAAAGCAAAAACTAAAGAATGGAGTGTCTTTGTGAGACTGATGCTTTTTAGTTTTATTATTACATGAAATGTACTTTCAGATTTTTGTGTAATTTTGGTCCAGGGTGACTTAAAAAGTGAGCTATTATTGTTACAAGTTCATTTTCTACTCCTGAATTACTCTAATTCAGGAGTAATTACCAGATGTATCAATATGAAGATTTGGGCCAATATTGATAGCCTGTAGTAATGCTGCTGTTATTGCAGTATTTACCAATATGATATATACTGCTACACATATTTCCCTAAACCTTCAACACTATGTCACTTACTTTGTCATTTACAGTGCTAAAAGTATGAACTACTCATTTAGCCTTCTGTTAAAAAACTCCAGAGGCTTTGCAGACAACACTGCGGCAGTGGAGCATCTTCAGATCCAGCCCAGAAAAGTCCAAACTTTATATATTCATCATCATCATCATCATCATCACATTTCCTTATTTGACTCACCCTAGTTTTAGGTATAGAAAAATCTACCCACATTGTCTCTTGAATTGGCTTAATGAAGTTGGTAAAATTTTCAGTTCCTTTTTGGATTCACTTGGAATATAAAATTCTATGCCTAATATTGCATCTCAATTGTAACTGATTTTATGATTGTTCACTGATAACTGAGATATATTGGGCCTAACACACATTTTTCCTCATTACATTGTCCCACCAGTCTCTGGGTTCTTTATCATCTCAATCACTAAAATCAACATCAGGTGTGGGCGTCTGTCATGGTGAGTGAAAGTCTATTCAAACGGTCAAATAGAGTAAATGCACGGCACCTACAAAGGTGATGCTTTGGAACAGTGCTTTTGATTGCAACATTCCAGACACTTAATGTTGCAAGTAATTCATATTTCTGAGAAATTGGCTTCTTTTCCTCCATGTGTTGCATGTTTTAAAAGAGGCCAAAAGTTCAATTTGTGTTTGAGAGAACATTCTTCCACATGAGCTGTGAATCTCTGCAGCTCCTCCAGCTGCCGTCAAGCAGAGGTACCATCAACCTCTGGTGATTTTCTCTGATGAAAGTTATGTTGTTAGTTCTTTACCAAACCTCTGAAGCTTCCATAAAGCTTGGTGGTTTTTACATATGAACATGTCAAAAAAGAATGAATTACAAAGAACTGTAGTAACATCTGGTGGACTGAACCAAAAAGGAGTTCAATTCTTGATTATTTCAGAACATTTCCAAGGTATACAGTTCTTCACTTCAGAAGCAAATGTTTACCCGAACTGTTTATTCATTTTCTTTCATCTTTGTTAAAGAGTTTGGCCTTTTTTATGCTCTCGCTGCATCAGTCTGAATGCATCATAAGCCGTATCGACAGACTGCCACGTCCCCGTCAGATTGCGTTTTCTGCTTCAGGTCCGTACTCGTGCGTATGCATGACTTCACCTCCGTCTCTTCCACTCCGCCTCTACGTCTGGAATTGTTGTGGGTCTGCTCAGCCCATCAGCTTCCACTTGGATGATTCTTTCCACTCGATGTGACCTGTTTGTAAGTTGTTAGTAGTTAATGCATATATTATGTAACCGATTCCTTCTTGTGCCAATCCCTTTTTTTTGTGAATGTAGGGATGATTTGCTTTGACTGGTTCAAGAAGAGTTTATTCTGGTGTTGTAGCAAAACAATCCTGTCATCAAACTAAAGCATTTCTGCTTGACTAGAGACACTAATCAGATTCACTATGTTCAGCCTTGACTTTCATGAACTGCTTATATCATTGGCTGTTAGTGTAATGAAACTGACAATTACAGGCCGCGGTAGACATTCCCTCTGCGGCTTTTCAAAACCAGCTCCTGTTTTTTTTCCAGCGTATTCACTCGTGCTTGGCCCCAAATAGCTCAACTCTGCATTCCGCAGCTGGACATGAACGAAAGGAAGAGCCAATAAGGGGAAGAAAATCCTTGGCTCACCTGAAGAAGATGAAGCTGTTTACTAATGGATAAAAGGAAGCAAATCCCTGTTGCCTGCACTGGCCCCTGAGAAACCTGCCACCATCCATCTACCTTCCATCACGATCTGTCGCTAAAAATCAAAGTTTGCAAACCGCAAACGAGAAAACCGGAGGTTTGGCGAGTGCGGCTGGCGCAATCACAGTTACAAACAAAATTCCTTGCGTACAGACAAGAACAAAAATACATTTACGCGTTAGTGCAAACAGATGGATGTTTCTAGTCCTGCCCTCCATCTGGAGCAGGCACCACAGAGGCCTTATTAGTACACAGGAAAGCCAGAGCAGAAGTTTACACAACGTGACTTGGTAAAAGCTGAAAGTGAGGAGAGAAAGACCAAACATTTCTTCCACTGCTGGCGGAACACAGCAATCCAGCTGGGAGCAGCTGCATCCTTGCTTCAACACGCTGGCGCCCTTACAGTTGGGAGGATCAGTTGAGGGACATCCTGCAGGGGACAGATGGACTCCTTCACGATGCTTTGGGATGTTAACGGTCAACTCGTTTTGCATCAGACGCCATGCCGTTTTCACACAGACTTTATAAAAAGATATATAAACTTTTTTTATCCTTATATTCTGATATTAAATCATACGAAATTCTTTCTGTTTTTGCTCAGTTAGGGTCACTGAATTTATTCTTTGACTTTAATTTTACAGATCATTTCATTGCCACTTTATAGTTTGAATTGTATTCTGAGGCTTGTAGGCTTCCCCCTTTTTTTACTCTAAAAACAATCAGAAATGATAAGGGTAATTTAATCAACTTGTTAGTAATATCTCAACAAAATTTTAATGCAACAAAATCTCTTGAGACTATATGACTTCTACTTTGAAGTATTACTTTAAATATATCCAGATAAATGTATGGAAATTGTTAGATTTTTATTTGGAAAAAAAAAAAGAAATAATAATAATAATAGTGTGTCAAGTAAGAACATCCTTGAGGACTTGTATTTGTCTGAAGCCCTTGTATACATGTTATCCAAAATTCATCTAGTTTTCAAGTTTGTTTGAGCTGTTGCGTTAAATACACCCAAAGTGGTGCGACAATTTAACCTACATGCTTTAAAATCTTTTAAACGAAGACATCATCATCAACCTTCCCAAAGACTCTTAATGTATACAAACTTCTAAGTTTAAAGAAAGCAAAATAAAAGTTCTCTAAAAAGTTATTTTAGTGAACAGAAAAAAATCTGTTCATCCTAACTGGCTGAAACAGAAAAACAATCGTCTTATTTGACGTCAGACAAAAGAAAAGGATGATGTGTTTTTATATGGCGCACATAAGAATCTGGTTCGAATTTTTACATGTGCATCGTGTCCAGTGTGAACTGTCCATCAATTATGTTCCAGGTTTGTCGGTAACACACTGATTGTGTTTTCCCTCCCTCCTACTTCCTTGCAGCTACTATTCTCTGACTGTGTAAGCAGCCGCTGTGCACAGCTGTCATGTGTTGGATGAAAGTAGAGTGACTGACACTCATTGTTCAAGATTGAATATGCATTTCTCCCTCCAGGACTGACGCATGCCAAATGAAGGACATTTTCTCAGATTGATGACATCTATTTACAACAAGAGCTATCCCATTTCACTCTTGTGGAGATCCAGTCACCATTTCTTTTCTGTTTTAGAGTCTGCTGTACTGACTTTCTGATGGCGTCACAGAAGGAATTCAACACTCGAAGAGCAGAAGAAGCTGAACAAATCAAGAAAGATGAAATCAAAATAACCACAACCCTTTCTGCACAAATTATGCAAAACTATAAATACAGGATTAAATGTGGAGGTCAATCTTGAGAGACCAAGGTTACATCCTGATTTGATCAATATTGGTCAGGCAATTGTGTCTCAGCACTGCAGTCAGAAAGGGCCTGGAGAAGGCTGAGCTAAGCTAATCTCTTTTTCTGCATAAGAGATTGGTCTTTCCGAAAAGCCCTGACAAATTTGTGAGAAAGAGGGAAAGAATGGATGATGGCCGTGGCCGATGAGTGGACGCCTGAGCCAAAAGCATGCTTCACCATGAGGAATTGAGGAGTTCACTATCTTCAGACCCACTAAATAAGTCTGCACCGTCTGTGCTCCTGTCTACCAAGTGCGGGGCCCTGGCTCGGGACAACCGCCCCGCCGCAGCTTATCAATACCAGCCGAGCCGAGAAACAAAATCCTTCCTCAAAAGCTGATCCTCGCCTAAAGCGGTATCAGCAGCTTCTTGTTCAGCTCAACAAACCAAAGCAGCGACTTCCGACTGCATTTGGTCCCATCTTCCTCAAATGAAGCACGATTTATGTTAAATACACTAAATATACTTAGTGCATTCAAATTTTAAGCATCATAGGAATTATTTCCATTGCTTCCCATGCATTATTTTGGTACACAGTATTTAGGCACAGGCTATGTAGCAAAATACTGCAGCTTTAAACAATTGTGGTTTGAATTTTATTATTTATTGTACTGCTCCTACGTTTAAAATTGTTTTATTGAGACATAGACCTAGATATGAGAATGTGTGCATGTGTGTGTTGCCCTGTGATGTGATGTGTTCCAACATTTTCTTTATTCCTTAAGAAAATCAAAAACACCTTTTGAAAACAATCCTGACAAAAAGGATCATAATTCATGTCTGAAAAGGTTAAAGAGAAACTTCTCTCACACATATCTCTGTGGTTCTATTAGAAGTATCATATTACAAGAACCAACTTCCTATATTTGTTTTCACACGGAATACCACAACATAGAGCGGTGTTAGCATGACCTGGGAGTATGGCGTGGTCACATTTCGGAAAAATCATTTTCTTTTATTTTTTATCAGCTGGTCATCAGGCTGAAATGGGCCTATTACAATCACCAAGAAATATTTTGGTGCGACTCCATCTCTGACAAATCCAGAAAGAGCATGCGGCATGCAAGATAAGCCGTTTCAGCTATAATGAACACGCACTTCAAGTCATAACATGCCAGAGGCAGAGTTTGTGTTTACAGTATCGCATTGTATCATGAGATAAACGTGAGACCCTTACGACTGGTTACGGAAATTCTTCCCTGCAGAGATTTCTATTGCAACGTTCCACCGATGCAAACAGTTCCTTGACTCAGAAATTCAAATCACGTCCCTTTAAATTCAGGATCCCAGAGAAACACAAACCCTAAGAGGCAATTTCTGTACAAATTATGCATTAATCCCGGTGCTGCTGAGCAAGCCAGCTATTATGCCAGGTTTGAACAAGAGAGGTACTTCCTTGACCCTGTCTGTATGCCTGTTGATAATGGCCCGGTCTGGTCTCAGTCTGCGCAAAGGTAAAAAAAATAAAAAATAAAATAAAATATATATATATATATATATATATATATATATATCCTTCTCTACAATCTTTTCTTTCCTCCCCAGTCTGTTGGATCTGATCCTCCCAGTGTGTCCTCCATGCTGTCTGCTTCTGTTCCCCTTCCTGTCGGTAAGCTGAGGGCCAGCAGAGGGGAACGTGCTGCCAGCATCTTGGCCAGGTTGCCTGGCTCCCCACAGCCTTGTCATTACTGCTGGCTAACAAGCAGAGAGCGAGGGACGTCTGCGGCTGCTCTACCCCTTAACTAACAAAGAGAAAGACCTCATGGGTAACTGTGGGAGATGCTGCAGCGCAAAGGCACAAGCTCCTGCTGGACACATAATGGGGCTTTCTCATTACAGGCTCTCTCCTACGGAAAAAGAAAAAAAAAAAAGTTGTTCACGCTGGGTTACAGGTCCTTTCAACTAAGCTCTGTGGGACTGCAGGGGTAGAAAGGAACGAACATTATCTGCACGACCTGTCACATGCCACTGCTTTGAGTTATCTGATGCCGCAGTATATGTGCGGCCTGTTTTTCTGTCAGATGGTAAAAATGTTTATGCGCTTCCTTAATGTCATTTTTGCCGGTAATGGGGACGGGGAGGCAGAAACGGGGCAGGACTCACGCAGCCCAGGAATTCTTCCATAAATATAGATATAACCAAGCACAGACACGCACTGAGCTTTCTTTGAAGCACACAAACCTGCAGCGTATGCAGGCTCTCCCCTGAAGTTGGCAGGCGGTTACAGTGACGAGGAGTTGGGGGGGGGGGGTATTAATGATTTGTATACAGATAAATCCTCCTCCAACCACTTGTTTGACCCTCGACCTCACCAGATTTCGGCTGAGAGTCCAGACTGCGGTAGGGTGTATTTTGGCAGGGCTTCTGTTGACATTTCATTGAGTCGGCTCAATATCACATCTTTGCTAAGGCGCAAAAAGTCTCCCGCTCTTTTACAGACTAACGAGTCGGGCGTCATTTAACCTGTTTGTGCAAATTTACAGAAGTATTAAAAGACGGGGCGAAAAACTTACTGCGTTTGAAAGCATTCATAACGTCTGGTAAGTTTTGTTTGTTGAAACTGCTTCAGCTGATCAGTCGAAAGCAGCGCCTAAGTTCGTAGCTGTCTCCCAACAGTGGGCAAAATATGTAACCAAGGACTGTAAACCCTAATGCAATCCTGTGCAACAGTCCTGCGGTACGTGCTGCTTTTGTCAGGAATACAATGCCTTTTTGTTGGCTGTGTAAGAGAGGACGGTTATGATCATTTCTCGGGCTGAACTTGGTGGTGGGTTTGCACAGAGTTGTGTTTTTGTTCAGCATAATAGAAACACTGCTGCACTGTATTACAATAATAAGCTTTTAGATGTCATTTTGTAGACAAAAATAACAGAAGCTTTGCGAATGTATTCAGCTTAGAAGGGTTGGCTTTATTAAGGTCGCTGACTGCACCAGTGCAAATCATTATGATCACTGCTACTGCTGCTTTGTTGCTTTCAATCCTCAGAATTGTTTCTCACAAAAAAATTTGCTCCATCTAAAGCATTCATTATATCTTCACTCTGCAGGAGCCCAGGGTTGCATGCGTCATAAAGCAGCAGTGTGTTACCAGATGCCATGACAACCCCTGTAGGACCTAATATTCAGATTTCCAGCAAACTAATACAACTAAGACAGTATCACTTTGAATGAAATATTTACATTTTGCTATACTGACAGAGAGCTTTATTCAGGTTAAAGACATTCCTTGTGAATATTGTGCAGAATATTGTGCAGAAAGTTTAAATTATGCTGTGTTTAAAGCTATGCTATGTTAGAAGTAGATGAGGTCACATTGTACCAAGCTCCAGATGCCCATGAATGCTTCTCTATGTGTGGATAATAACGAGGGAGTTCCCTCTTAGAAATGAATTTCAATACAATACAAAGAATTTCAGTACATGTTGTCTAAGAAACTCTAATAAGAGCTAATAATTTCGTCCTCAGATTTGCAATTTTCAAACATTGTTCCAAGTTTTATAATAATATGGGATCTGCTAGTTCCGTAATTGATTAATGGTTTGATGGAAGGAAAAGAGACGTCTGGAAACAAATACTTTTTCATCCTCTCTTCTGTTTTTCTTGCATATTTTAATCAAATTCAGTAATTTCTGAAAATCTAGAAACAGTTCAAGCGCTAATACAGGGGTGCCCAAAGTCGGTCCTGGAGGGCCGGCATCCTGCATGTTTTAGTTCTCTCTCTGGTGGTAGCAACAACCTTTTCAGCATGTCAATGTTCTTCTTAGGCCTTCTAACGAGCCATCATTGGATCCAGGTG